>CAFUXE010003093.1:879554-905853 GCA_903364295.1 Serranus cabrilla
CAGTGACACATGCATGTGTATGTGTTTACCCTCGCCTGTGCGTCTGATTGTGCCTGCGTGTGGTCACATGCTGTGCCGCGGCGCCGCTGCACCTGTTTCATGTGTCTTAACGCGCTCATCATCTCACGAAGCCTTTACAGGTCCCAGTGCCCCAGACATAAACACACACACACATACACACACACCCACCCACACTCATACACCTTGATGAATAATTAAGAAGGCAGCCACGTAGATAAGAGGCCAGTGCACCTGAAGGAGCATCTCACCCACAGCCGTCATGTCGAACACGCCTGGATTAAACGCTCTTTGTTTCCTCAGTCATACGTTTGGCTTCCCGTCTGTCAGGCGTGTCGAGGTTCAGGAAAAGTCACATATTTTTTTAATGCGCCTACACACACACACACACACTTACAAACTGTATCCTGTTACGGTGCACTGCTTGACAGTCAAAGGGGTGCTATTTTAAATAACTTATAGTTATCTATTTGGTGTGTGGTTAATAGTCAGTTTATAGTAAGTTAATAGCAAATTAGTTAATTAGGGCTGACCCTAATGCTTCAAAGCTTTGACCATTGCCATGGTAACTGATGGCCAAATATTTGAACGCTTTTAAAAGACACCTCTGTGCTGCTTCACATGCTGCGAGTGTTTTAGAGCATTTCCGATTTTATTAACTTGCAGGATAAACTGTTTTGGTCATTTTACCTTTATTTGTGCTACAAGGCTGCAAACGCAGAGCAGGACACCAACGCTGAGGAGCTGCACCATCCATGGTCAAGGCTTCAGATATTCACCATCTCACTGAAGCTTCAAAGTACCTAAAGCTGTACTCAGGACCGCCCTACAGTTAAAAGTTAGTTAATAATCATAGTTACTATATCTCTAAGATTATGTATTTCACCCCAATTCACTGCAGGTAAATAAAATGGTATTTGATGTGCTGAGAGTATTGGAAAACAATGACATGTAAAAAATTAAAAAACAACAACTCTTGCCAGAAACAGTTTCCTTGTAACCTCACAGTTAACATTAACTGGAACCACTTTCCACTGAAAAAGAGTGATTCTGGAAAACAGGCTGCCTTTTGAAGTTTTAAAAAATACATTTTTCCAATGCTGTGAGCACCACAAACACAAATATGTATGGGGCTGATGGCAGAAAACTTAAAACATCTCAAAAGCTAGACAGTGAAGACAAAAACTATCTGCATGGCTCGATACCATAGAGTCAAGGGAGGAAATATGTTGTGGTTTTGTCTGGACCAACCCTTTAACTTTTCCATTTTTATTAAAAACTAAATGCTATTTCCCAAAATCCCACACCATAAAATGCATAATTACAATAACTAATAAATGCAAAGCGGCCGTGCTGAGACAGCAAACATTTCAAAGGAAATATCCGCATGTTTGCATATCTAGTTGTAGCATGTCGTCAGTGTGTAATTGAGGATGCTGTTATCATGGCAGTCAGAGCACTGAGAGCCATTAACAGGCCAGTCTTTTATGACATTCTGTATTATGGATGCCTTGTGCGTGCAGATTCATCAGAGGCCATAAACATTGGCCCAGTCAGCAAACTCCACTCATTAAGAGACATTTAAATGTAATTATTTATTGATGCCTCTTATGATCTATTGTCCTGGCTGCACCAGTGTGGGTTTTTATTTTTCATGTCATGAGGCCTGGCCGCTGAGATTGCAGAGGTTAACAGCTGTCTTAACTGTTGCAGAGCTAATTAACGTGCCCTTTTGGCAAGCTTTGAAAGGGCAAAGGCAGAGGATTGTCTGAAAAGGAAAACGGAGAAAAACAACTTTCTTTCGGCCTTTTAACTTGTATTTGAAGTACTCTTAACAAGCTGCAGTCTCTGATGGAAAAAGTCTCATGTCCATTTTTTAAAAAGGTTTGTGCAGTTTATCTTCCTGACCTCCAACAACATCACAGATCCAGTGAAAGATGATGAAAGTCACTTGCAATTCTTCAATACGTGCGAGAGCAAAGATTTAAATAATTTCTACAAACTGTGTACTGCTCAGTAATTCATGAAGGGTTTAAGAAACCAACACACATTTGACTTGTGTAACTACATTCTTAATAAATAGATGATTTCACGGACCATGTAAAGTTTTATTGACCATTTTACGAGAGACTTTGATAGAGTGCCAATGAAACTCTCCCATTTGACATTTGCTACAGCCAAGATGATAAAGCTGTTGAACCGACACATTTTATGAAAGACATTTTTGCTCACTTAAGGTTTTATTAGAGTACAGGAAGACACAGCCCGGCTCACACAGCCACGGAGGGCCATGAACTGGAGCTTAGGAAGAGTCATTAAGAGTTCAAGAGGTATCGAGGGGATAAATTAGACCGTTTTTGAGAATAAGAGCTCATATTACCACTCACCACCGTGCCGAACCTACCCTTTACATTTCAGCTGGCAGTGCTACTATGTGTAGACTAAGACATTCCTGCTGGGCATGTCTGCAGATAGCACCGTGGAGCTGACTTTTCAGGGTGCACTGTAGCTACTGATATGGTGACGAATGGTTGAGGATTATACTTCTGTGACTCTCAGAATCTAAGTCAAATAATGAACACAGTCCAAACAATGGCTGTAGTCTACCTAAATGCTAATGTTAGCATGCTAACATGCTCAAAATGACCACGTTAGCATGCTAATATTTAGCAGGTGTACGGGCTTTGTCTCATTTTGTGATCTTCTGTACTTTTAGTTGCTATTTTGAGTGCTTAAGTCGAGACATTTCACTTAAAACCGCAAGTTAAAATGTCAGGGAGGGTTTAGAGGTAAAGTCAGCGGACTTTTAGTATCATCAGGAAACATTGTTTGGGAAATATCACTACGACGATCCATGCAGTAGATAGAGATATTTCACTGTATTAGTTATAACTTTGACCTGCTGGTGGTGCTACATGAAAAGTCAGAGGAGAACCAAAGTCACAAGGATTCATCTAAGAAGGACTATGGTTATCTGTGTAAAATTTCATGGCAATCCATCCAACAGAAGCTGAGAAATTTCAGTTAGGACAGACTGACGGTATCTTCCTTAGAGCCATGCTGATAGCATAGCTACAAGCCACATGAATGAATGCAAAAGAGAAAACACAGATGAAAGAAATAGGACTTTCTGTTGGTGTGGCTTCATCCCAGTTGATTTCAAAGGTAGCTACTCAATTCCAGTATCACCAGTGGTAGTGATGGTGATGGCCTATTTCTGCCAGAGGCGCTGGAAGTTGCTGCCAGCAGAAACCTCCTACTGCTCCTTAAGCTGCTGAAGCTTTAGATCACCAAAGGCCAAACAGCAAAGACCTGCTGGATCTATAATTAGATAAGGTCTTGCAGGTATATTCATGCCGTAATCTCCATTCCCACTTCCAGCAGCTTACAGTGTCTCCGGATGTATGACCACATTGTGTTATCACAGGAAAATCAAGCAAAGGTAATCACAAACACAACAGGGGTGGTAGCATCTCGGTGTGTGTAAATGCTTGGTAGTAGATGGTGGGATGATTGCATGAGTGTTTTGAGGTCATGATGCTCCTCAAGAGGATTTGGACACAAATGCATCCACGACTTCATATCTCCCACTCACTCCCTGCTCCTCCTCCTCGTGCTGCTATAAGTCATACTGGTCACCAACAGTAGCGAGTCTATTTTTAGCCCTCTTTAACTGCTGTGGCGTCTCTATCAAGGTTAAATAAGCAATCAGATCAATCAAAAAGCTATCAAAAATTGGAGAAAATGCACACGGCATGGTTGCAATTTTTCAAAAGAGCTCCACAGACGCAGGCTATATTTTACACAAACAATTTCTTATCTGACATTAAGCATGAATAGATGTGGGGTTGGGGCTCTCGTCAAGGATCAGAGGGGGTCTAGCTGATTATAGGCGGATCCAGAGGGATTGGCCTGCCTCAGCAGATAAAAGAGGTTGGCAGTACAGAGACAGGCTCCATCCATCAGACACAGAGGTGGCACGTCAGCCACTTTTGCACAGTACTGCAGGCTGACGGATGGCTCTGCGGCTGACATGAAGACATCTGAGGGGCTGTCATTACCCACGTTCCCCTGTAGCCAACTGGAGGGACAGTGGCTAATCAAAATCAATGGGAGCCGGTAGCCAGAGAGAAGCTGGACAGACAGGCACTGAAGTTAACCTTCATATGCCAGGAAGTTCCTCTAAAGTTTGTAGCCAGAGTTGCCTTTGCACACTGCTGGGAGAGAGCTAGTACAGTAAATTTCCTTAATCGCCTGTCATTGTGAGGAAATCAAGATGGCAAAAACTCCTAAGAGACCTTCTCCTTACACTGCTCCAGAATCAGTGGATTATTATGATTGTGTAGAGATACTTAGCTGCATGGAAGCAAAATAATGGAGAATAATATGGATGTTATGTTAGAATTCTTTTTAATTAGGCAATCAGTGGTAGTGCGTGCCCATTTACCATCTGTGGAGTGTGTGGATCATTACATTACCGCGCCAGGTTTTGTCATAAGTCTGAATGGAGACGTAGCCGTGCAAAATACCTCACATGCGATGGTCTTAATGCACTGCCTAATTGAGATGGATATGTTTTTAATGACTGGCATCGTTTGGTTGCAGACTCTTATGTGGAGCGACAGAGAGGGAGAGAGAGAGGGGAGAGCATGCAGCGCTAATAAGGATGCTGTGGCCGAAGGTTACTGTTAAAGCTCATATTTGTATTTCATTTGATTTCTGCGACTGACTCAGGGAGCATTTTTTTCCTTTTTAATGGGGGATGGCAGTAATTGCGAGTCTAATGGAGGTTCACTCTCCAGCTAGTTAGCTCAGCAGCGGTGGCTTGCTGCTCGTTTATAGAGCTGAGGAAGGGCAAGGGTGTTCATAGTTAGACATTGACATTAGGAGCTAATTTCACTGTACGCTGGCTGAGGAGCGCTAACCCTTCTTGTTATTGACAGAGCTGTGAGCCCAGGAGTATTGCTCCTGCTTCTTCAGGGGCATGCACACAGCTCCATTTGAGGATTAAAAGATAAACATAATTAATCCTCTTTGGTTCGATAAATTGCAATATTAATGTTGATAGTATCTCACCAAGTCCGAGGCCCCGACAATCCACCATCATTAAAGAGTCTGAGCTGTTGTACAGTATAATCAATGTGTTGTGCAGAGCCGCTTGCAAAAACACCACTGTTTTTTTTTGTGGGGCGCTATAATTGTGACCTGCAGAGAAATGGTGGACCCACAACATATGGCTGCGCTCTGACCGATGGACCAGAGCGTCGAGTGTGTCACAGGGCCTCATGTACCACAAGAGATATGGTCGTGTGACAGCTGCAGATCATTAGGATCCCTCAGCTGGGAGAATAGCCTTCAGTCAAACATTTATCTCTGCTCATAGGCACCATGGCTGAAAAGTCTTTGTTCGCCCTTAGTACCACTGATGGAAGCCATTCCTTTCCCACGTCCTCTGAAATCAATGTAAAGAATGATTCTGTCAGCTCCTTTCATCTGCTTCCATGCGAGGGGAAAAAAAGGACAACTCCGCTTCACCTTCCCATTTTTTTAAATGATGCAATTTTCCTTAAAACATTCCACCTCAGCCTCATTACAGATGCACATATCCTGCCACTTCATTTCCGAGCCATCAGATCTCCCTGCGCTCTCTCCCACAAACTACCCTTCAATTAGCCGCGTTATCAGGAGTCTGGGGCTTAACCTGAGATAGCGACCAGACGGCGCTCGACCATCATTTGGCCAGGCGCTGTTGCATTCGAGGAGACCTCTCCTCTCTCTGCTCTGACAGAAGTGACACAACGAAACGTTAGATTTAATTTAAGACGGGATCGTATTATTTTGAAGTCCTTGGAGAAATAACACTTGTCTACAATGGAAATGTCATTGGTTTGCCCTTTATGTTTATGGATGGGAGGCCGTGTTGTGAAGGTCTGTAACAGGGATACTGTCACTTGGAGTTATTAGACGTAAGAGACTGCAAATAACAAGTGCTTTGTCCTCTGGAGGGTACAATGGAAAAATGTGTCGTTATTTAGTTTGAATGGGGCTTTAAATATGACTTTGAAAGATGTGCGTCGGTACAAATCCAAAGTGAAATTGCATTCTGTATGTATTGTTGTATTATTACATGAGGAAGGCTTTGCTGTTTGTATTTAAGTGGTGTAAGACTTAGTGAGTCCATATTGTATTCCCTGACAGGGAGCGCCTGCACCTGTTTGTCTATTTGTCTTTGGCTGAGAACTGTTAAGCTGACTACCTCCAGATTTACTTTCTTTGTGGACTGTCCACAAACAACAAATCATAAAAAAGAACATCTTTGAAAATCATTTGGGCTCGCCACTCGCGGGGCCGGCCTGCTTCAGCAAGCTGCCGAGTTGAGTCAGAGGCAAACCACTTCCAGCCAGCCTGCAGTTTCTTTTAGCATCAATACTTCTTTTCACACACAGACACATTTTGTTACAGACCACATATGACCATAGAGGGGGGTTGTCACGAGAAGCGATTCTTTGGTACCAAGTTGATTCCTAAATTCTGAAAATATGACGGTTTTCATTTTTCAACAGTACAGCAGGTACTCTGGATTCAGTTCTTCTGGACCTGGCGGGGGGAGCTTGTTAGAGCCTGACTGATGTGGGATTCTTGAGACAGATACAGATTTTAAAGGTGGAAAATGAATCAATTATTAAAATGGTGGTCAATAAAGCAATTTTTTGAGCTGGAATGAAAATAGACCTTTTTTCTGTGGATTGTGCACCAATTTTAACCACTCTGCAAATATACCCTGGGAGATACTTTCTCAAACATAAAAGTTTATTAAACAATATTTAACATTGTTATACATTATACAATGTATAACAATGAGAACTGAGAAAATAAAGAACAAATATGAATACGTTTCATAACGGCACATATTGGACAGCGTATACACTGATACCTTTGATAGGCCATTATCGGCCAATAATATCCGTCAATCAATATATCTGTCGGGCTCTACAGCATATACACCTACACATGTTTTGGTCTGAGAGAAACTGTAGGAGTATGTAGCAGATCATCAAGTATTAATATTAAAAGTGCATGTGTACAGTATCCGTATGAGGCCACTGAACTTTTCAGACAAAAGGAGAAAACACTTTCAACTTACAGACGCACCTCAAAGACATACGGATTTATTCAAAGGATTCAAGGCCAGTGAGTTTCAATTCATGTTGCACTAACATTTTATCCAACGTGTGTCCTTTGTATTGAATATAGAGTATTATTGAATTTCAATGGTTTTGCTATCGACTTCTAATTTATTGTATTGCAACATCCCTAGTCTAGACACATAGAAATAATTGCCAGTTATTCTTCTAACACGGAGACATCCTGAGGTTCTCGTGTCAAATGGTTTCAAATGTGGTGACAAGTTGTGGCGGAGACGCTAAAAGAAACCCATTAGCAGAAACTATGGCAACAGAAGTCAATTAAACGTTAATTGAGCAGGTGCTCTAAAACTATCAAATTCAAGCACAGCACATGTGATCCAGAACTTCTTTATTTTTAACAGGCTACCAGGACTCAGAGGCAAGTCTGGTGGAGATGTGGATGTTCAACATTTCACATATCGAAACACTATCCCAGCTGTCTTGTTACAGAATTGCTGGAATGAATCAGGTTTTGTTTTGTAAGATTGTTCAGTGAAGTAATACACTACAGCTGTGTCCAGGGGGACTCTGTTTTCATGTGTGCAGCAGTGCCTGGTCAGTGTTGCTTCAGTCTGAAGCTGCCAAAATATAAGTAATTGTGTTAGCGAGCATGATGGCAGAAAAAGAAGATGTTTGGAAAGTCATGATAATCTCTGCACGCAAGGTTGCACAAGCTTCGTCTGCCATCCACCTGCCTGTTATTCCTTTAATTTTAAATCTCATTTCCATGAGTGGGTAGGCCGGCGTGGAGGGTGGGTATCATTAGATATAAATTAGATTGCTGGGGGTTGCCATGGGTTGCCATGGCGGAGACCTATCTGTGGGGTTACCAGGCAGGGGAAGCTGTGTGCGATGGTGCCGGGTGGGAGGAGTGGGAGGATGAGCGGGAAGGTTAGAAGATATGGAGTTGATTACTTTGGGTTGCCATGGCGGAGGAGACTAATATCCAGCTGGTTTTCCTTGGCTGCAGTGCTCCAGGAATGGGAGAGTGACGAGGATCTTAAAACGAGGATTAGATCGGTTTCATTTTCCAATAGTGCAAAGCCATCTGCAAGCACGCGACGGCAAGTGAGCTTTTTGTCTGGTTTGTTTTGGTATTCCTTCTTGATTTTCAATTGACCCCCTAGTTAGATGCATATTTGTGCAATAATCTATTCGGCTAAATGAGATTCGCTCCCAGTCTCTCATTTTCTCCTTTTTTGATTACCTCTCCATTCCCACTCTCGTTCAAATACTTAATTTCATGCTGTTTCCCCCCCACTGCCTCTTCATGTTTACCTGTGGAGCTGTTCCCTCTGATTGTCTCTCCCAGCGGCTGATGAGAGTGCTGATTGGCTGGAGGTGGTCTCTGGGGTGGGGTCAGGAGGGCTGGCACTGAGCCGTCCCGTCTCACTGTGTCACAGCAGCGTGCAATCAAGCGAGCAGGATGAGATGGTGACTTCTTACTTGCTCACCACTGTTAAGGACCTCCAAACACACACACACACCCCCAACACACACACGTACACACACTTTTTCATTACTGTGGTGCTCGAACACACAGAGAAAAGTGGGATTGAGGTGGGAAGGAGGAGTGAAAAGAGTCAGACGGAGCAAGAAATCGTAAACAAGCACTTTAATAGAACATGATAGCACTGAAAAAATACAGTCTGACAAAGAAAAAAAGAGAACGGCTGAAAATGAGAAATACAAAAGGAAATGGAGAGTGTGGAGTGCAGAAATATGAAATATTTTCCAATCCTTTGAATAATATCCTACCCCACTGATGTCCAGTGAGATAACAGCAGGCAGGCAGACGCAACAAAATACAGATGATAGCGTCTCATGTCCACAGCCGTGTAATTAAGCGATATCACTGACAGATATGTATATAATAATATTACCGATGCCATCAAAGGCTGTGGCTTCATTTCCCAGATGCACAGAGGAAGAGAACCAAACATCAGCCATCCGTTTGATTTCCTCTCCTTTCTCCTGATCGACTGCAATCCTCTCGCAGGAAGAAAAGGCAGAGCCGGAGCTCTTTATTATCCATCAGCCCAGGGAGCGCATTAACATAAAAAAACACAGGGTTATCTTCCAGAGCTTAGTTAATTGAAGTTAATCAGAGGCAGTGTTTCCCCGTGTCGCAGTCGTTGCTGGGGTGGGTCGGTCTTTGTTCCCTTCAAACACCTTTAAGGTTCTTAATTAACCATCCTGACACTCTGACATGGGACCTCTCCTCCTGATCGGCCTTGACAGTTAATTACAGTCAGAGGGAGGGAAGTGTCTGGGAGGCAGAGGTACTACCCGGTCTGATCTGATAACACACCTCCAAAAGCATGAAAAAAACTGCAGCAGGGGTGTTTTTCTTCTTCACCTCTTTGATAAAGTCCAGTCAAGTTTTACAAGAATAATTTGAGTCTGGCATCCAGCTGGACACCTCATTATCTGTACTGTTTTTCTTCTACTGAGGCAGGGCTTACTAATAACTTTTAAACGTGTTGGCCAGGCTTAAACTTAAAGTGTGCTTGTCATTTTAGTCACCTTGTAATTTGAGTACTTAAGATACTATTTCAGCTTTAGAAAATGTGACAAAATGTGAGCAACCTTGGCGCTCTATGGCCTTTTTGTGTCGTACCTGGATTTGAATCTGACCTGAAGTGTCTTTGCAGCATGTCTTCCCCTCTGTTTCCCTCTTCAATTCTCTCTGGCACTATCTAATAAAAGCTGAAAATGCCAAAAATACGTATATATATTTGTATATCAGTAGAGAACATACCATTAAGGTTTGGTCCTTGCAACGTAGTGGACCCAGGTTTGAATCCGGCTCAGAGCTCTTTCCTGTTCCCCTTTGTCTCTCCCTTTCACACTCTGTATCTCTAATACTATCAAATGAAGCTGAAAAAAGTATTTTAGTATAGTAAAGTATATAGGAACCAACAAGTCTTTGTAGTTTGTGTTTCTTCCTGAAGTGTTATCAGTTAACGTGTCCACCCTCACTTTCTGTTATCAAAAATTCAAATAGTGCAGCTATTTTCATAGTCAGATCCCTCAAAAATGAATCCAGTAACTCTGTACTGATTCTCATCGTGGATCCATTAGTCCTTCAGCAGTAAAGTCCATCAGGCAGTGACATGCAGCATTGTCTGGTTTGGGTTCTGACTGTAACACTCATTTAAATAAAATGAACAAATATTAAAAATGTATTTATTTTGCTGTTTTCTGTCCCTACGTTTATATTTAAAAGACAAAGAATGGGTTGCCAATTCCTCCAAATGGTTGTCAATGTGAGTATTTGCTTACAGGCTCTATTGTTTGATTTTTTCTTATATAGAAGTGTAATGTATTTAATATAAGTGGGGCGTCTGGTTCGGAGACCAATATTTGTCAGAGAGATCTGTGCTGAGTTGCTCTTGCTCCTCGTATCTGCCCCCAATGGCTACAGATGAAATATTGCAGGATCTTCTCTTCTTTTTTTTTTTGCATGCCTTTCTCCTATGCTTCTTCTCCCACAATCCTTTGCTATCATACAGCGGTCCCAATGGGATTTCTGGGATGTTAGAGAATTCTCTGAGGTCTATTCCAGAAGGCAACGTCAGGGAATTTAAATAGGTTACCTACAGAACTCAGGAAAAAACAACAGTTCAAGGAATCGCAATTCAATAAATGGGTCACTTCATTGGAATACTGCATACAAGAATGTATTTACTATACTGTGAAAAGTTAATTAAGGCTTCAGATAAGGTTCTACTTATACATTTTTTGTTGGAAGTGGTGAAAATAAGGGGTTTCCTTTTATTTTCCTATCATTGTTTCAGCAGGGATTTCTGGCACCACTGCTCTCAAGATATGTTGTATAAAGAACACGCTTCATCTTATAGGCTTCAAAGAAAGTCTGGTAAAAACATATATGTAACATATACAGTTAGATTACTTTTCATTGATCAGAGTTTCTCTTCATCCGAAGCTTTTAAAAAATGAACTTTAATGTGGTTTTGTACTATTTTGTCTGAACAGTGATCCAAAGCAGGGTAATGAGGAAACCAGACATTTGTTCCCTTTGTGACTTTTCTGAGAGAAACATAAACCAGGAACCACTCCAAACCCTCCAAACCTCAGGTCACAGAGCGCTCCGACTCACATCTGAAGTCATAGGCTTGGACATTTAGACCCCAGTAGGAATGCTGACTGTCTGCAAGAATAGAAAGTGATTCATCCTCTCTGTTTTCTTACAGAAAAAGAGATTAAAGTTTCTCTGACCTGAATTCGATGTGGCTTTGCCTCTACAATTGAGTTAAGGCGCCTTTACTAATCCTCACTTACAGTTTATTCAGCAAATGTTGTTAAAAACCGCGTTGTATGCTTAATAAACCACGGACGCCATGTTTTATTACCACACGTTAGATCTGCAGGTCAGCAAATAGACCTAATGGTGCACAAAATCAACATAAAACAGGGACCATATGCAGTGTCCTGTGCCTGGATGTTTATGAGCCCTGAGCTGGAGATACAGTAAATCACCCCTTATAATCAGGGCCATTGCCATTGGTCGTGTATAAGATGAGTTATATGAGCTATATTCCTCATATCGCTTCGCTGTCATCCCCTTCATTCAGTCTCCTCTCACAAACCAATGCGAGGCTATCAGCAGCGACCTTGCCACTGCACCCGAGCTCCAGGTGGAAGTGATAGATACTCACTCTCCATGACAGCCGGCTCTTTTTGTATAAGAAAAGCCATATTGATTCATGAGCCAATAAATACAGACACAAGAGGTTTTGCCTCAGCTACTCCACCCCCTCTGTTTGGGCGCCTCTTCTCTTTTTTTGTCCAATCGGAGTGAAAAACAGCAGTAAAGTTCTCGTCCTTATCTGCGGATCAGCACTGTGCCAGGCGTGATGGCAGAAACAATAGAGGGTCAGAGGGAGGTGGTGCATCAGCCACGCAAACCGGCGCCTTATCACGGCGTGCTCCATCAGTGGCTGCCAATCAGGCGGCTCGCAGGCCACCCGCAGAAAGGATGGCCTCAGCATTGTGTCTCTGAGATAACCAGGCAACCCGCCTCCTCCATCCTGAAGGCTCCCTCCGCTCAATGGATTAAATATCGATCATAACAATCCTGAAAATGGAGTTATTATTTTCTCCACGTGTCATTATCGAGGCCTCTGCTGCCTCTCCCGTGTGCTGGATGGACACTTGTGGCAAATTTATATTAGTGTCATAAGTCACAATGAGAGAATGAAGTAGCTGTTTTACCTGCAGGCTCTCTGCTTTTGTATTAAAGTCTCATCGATTTGAACCCGAAACACAAGTCGTTTATTTGTGGTGTGTAATTCAACCAGTACTTGTTGTACGTAGAGAAACCATCATCACTTTGTGAACAATCTCACCCTTTGTCCGTCTGATCTTATTTAAACTTATTATTGAAAAAGGTCATAGAAAAGCATTTTTGGAGCTTCTGAGCTCACATAGGAACAATCTTGCTCCTGTCCATCATCCACTAATCCTCTTTCCACCTGCACACCAATAATCCATCGATTATCAGTTTGGTGACAGTTTAGTCTCGAGGGGAAAGGCCAGTATTTTTAGAGATGTGGTGCAGCCAGAAAACAGATATCCAGGCCAATATATTCTCATTCGTGCGTTGGGCACGTAGACTAAGGTAATGGTTGGGCATTGTTTACAGTTTGATTAGCAGCTTTAGATACGAAAATGGAGTTGAGAGACAAATTCTATAACAGGGTTTAATTTCTGCATATAAAGATACATAAAAACAACAACAAATAAAAGCGAAATCATCGTCGGACGATAGCCAATGGGTTCCGAAATGTCATTTTGACTGATGCCTTCTACTTCTCTGCACAGCCTGTTTACTAAAGGTACATTGATACAGATCGGTGAACGATCCAACTGCATCCATGCATATCAACATTAATATATGCTTTTATTGTTTTTTGTATTAAAAAAAAAAGGTTTTCATTTAAATATCTGGAAGAGTTCAGATATAAAATGGTAAAATTATATTTTAGTTGTTTTTTTGTGAGTTGTCATGAATGTAACAGGTTGTGTTAAATGGGCATATGATATATTGTATCGAATCGAACCGAATGAAACTGTACCATGGCAGACTTATATATAGATATTGTTAAATATCATATCGTTGTCCAATGAATCAATCTAATATCGTATCGTAAAGGACTCATGATCAACAAAAATAAACAATTCTGGATGAAATAGGTATCCCTCAAAATGCTATTTAGTTTGTATGGCGACATCATTTTCAGAGACGCTGTAACAACATGATACATGGTGGGCTTGTACGGTGCTGTTTGGCTACACCACTTCACCAGCTTGCTTAAGTATGCACACGCATGCCATTACCACAGCAACCAATACAGATTCACTTGATTAATCATGCAACATAAAGCAATATAGGGAGAACAGCCACTCCTGGACACCAACAAATTAACTTGGATGGAGATTTTCGTCACACATTTTTTAAAATATCATAAATCTTGATTTGGAATATTCTCACCAATTTACAGCCCAGATGCTTTATAACCAAGCAGAAAGATTGAAAATTACATTTTTCGATGGACTGTGCCTTTGGGCTCGCATTTTCCTGGTTAGCATGCAATCTCTTTCTGAAATGCCAGCTGGAGTTTCAGGGTGCTTTAATAGCACCGTGGTCCTGGACACACTATTGATTTTTTTGTAGAGCATTTCTCATCAAATAATAAAATAACCGGGCGTGTCATACATTACATTTCTCATGTCCTTATAGTGACCTTTGATTGCAAACACGATAGCTGAGGGAAGCCGTACTGTACCTGAATGTCACATTGATTAGGATTGGATGCTGCTGCTTAGCATGTTGTACTCAGCGCTGCTTGTTGGTGAAATAAGGCGCTGTCACTGACAGGGACAGCCGTCCGTCATGATTAGTGTTCTTGCAGTTTCATCACATACAGATGGAAGCATGTTAAGCTAAAATATAAATGTGTCTGGCCAATTCATAACCTGCTTGGACAGCTCAGTGAGAAATATCACGGGTGTCTTTTCCACCAACCTTGAGCCAGACAAGAGTTAATTTCATATGTAAAATGTGACTGAATATGTATCTGTAGTTTGTGATGTATTTGAGTTTACGGGAAGTGATTTGTGCACTTTTTCTTAAAGGAACAGTAGCACTTTAGACTTTGCAGTTGGTCACATTTAGCTGTCATGGATGCACATGTTAATAAAAATGCAGTGTTTGTTTAATTCTTGCATTAATTCGTATTTAACTGCTGCACACTGCAATATATACAGTCAAGATGTGGATTTAATGTAGAATATTGAAAAGCCATCATTTGTCTTTTCATTAGGAGTAAAAATTAATTGTTTTTCCTATAGTGGAATCGTTCACCAATTTACCCTAATGATATCGCTCGGCGTTATCTGAACCGGGTGACTGTAGCGTGCCATGTCTGGGGTAGTTTCAAAATCGAATTATGGCTTAACTGCACCTAACCCCAACACAACAGGAGCATATCCAATCACATTTGTGTGAAAAATGAGACAGGCTATATTTTCAATTACATTTCAGCATAAAGGGATTGTTAATCCTGTCTCTGGTGCTGCCAGAAGCCGTTAATGAATTTGCTTATCCTCCAAGATACTGATGTGACTTGCCGCCGTGTAGGGGGAGAAAAAAAAGTAGTCTTTTTCTTTGTCCTCCTCACACAATACTGTGTCTGACTGTAATGGATGCAAATCTATTCACAGCAAGGTTAAACAGTTTGTTTTGCTGAAGCTGCCGCTCTGTTTATGTACAAAGTTGAATCAGATGATCTCATAAAGCCTCGAGCCATGATTTGCGGAACGCCGTATCCTCCTCTGCCGGCTTTGTCTGCTTAGTGATTTATTGGATTGAAGATATTTTCTCATTCAGGAAGAGTTTTCACAGATTTTACAACAAGGGGCACAAGAACTGGGACAGGTGCATGAAAGGGTCTTTCTCTGGTATCTGTGGTTATGAGTTTAGAAACTTCTCCCAAAACTTGGGTTGGAGAAAGGTTGGGAATGTTTTGGTCGAGTTCTGTCTTGGTGAGAAGCTTTCAAACTGTTTTTGCAGTCACAAAGTATAATTATGATAGAAATATTAGGGCTGGATTGAAGCAGTATTTCTTTATTTTGTGTGTGAATGTGTTTGTATGTTTGAAACACACAAAATAGTTCAGTATTTTTTTAAATAACTGATTGATAGTTGGTCTGTAAAACATCAGAGACGAAGTGAAAATTGTCCAACACAAATTCTGAAAACTCAAGTTTTTCTTTTTAATTCCTTGTTTTTTCCAACCAGCAATAGAAATTTGGGATTTTTATATTCACTTTAAATTATGTAAAAGACAGAAAAACAAGAAGTCTTTATATTGAAGAGGCTCGAAGAGAAAATTTTCAAATTTGGCATAATTAAACAACTATAATAATTGATCAAACTGCAGATTGTCAATCATTTAATTGATTAATCGATTGTTTCATCTTTAAAACTCATAAATTTGACTTTAATCAATGTGTCCAGTCAGCCAGCACTTTCTTGTACATCTGCAGTGATTTAGTGGAATAATGGATAAGACAATTGACAGAAAATTGCCAAAAATAAATTCTTTTTTGATAAACAATCACTTTCTAAAGTAAGTTTTCATGCAAAAACTGGATAAAATGATAGATTTCCTGCTTTTGTCTACTATTCATATTGGATTAAATGTAATATTTTTGAGTTAAGAACTGACAAAACAAGACATTAAAAGAAATCTTCCCAGTTTTCAGACTTTTTTTTCGACCAAACTTTCACTGATTAAAAGAGGAAATAATCAGTTGTTGGAGCCCTTCTGTCCACTGCATTTTTACTTGCAATCTAAAAAATACAAAACACTTTTTTTATTGGGGGGCTATTTGTTTTTGGACCATAAATGAATCGAATAAATACAAAATGCATTTTTCCACCATTACTCAAACTCTTCAAGGACATAACAGCCTAATGGAAAATAAAACAGCTGCTTTAGTCTTTAATTTGAGTCAGAGACAGCTGATGCACCGACTGCTCCGAGGCACCAGGTCTGGTTCACATTAGGAAGCAGGTCTGGTCCATCCGAGGCCTGAACCAGTCAACAGTTAGCTTCATGATGGATGCTGTATTAATGCTCTCAGTCTCTCTCTGTTGTCACTGTGCATTACACAGATTAGGGCAAACAAATGCCGACCCACCTCCCACACACACACACACACACACAGTCACACATTTTCCCCTCGCCACCTTGCGCTGCCCGTGCTAATATTGCTAATAGGCTTGATGTGTTTGTGTGTGTGTTACCTTTTTTAACCTTGATGGTGAGCTAAGTTCCATTGAATTAACTCAGATGGATGTACAGACGCATTACATCATCACATCTGGCTTACATCACATTTCTCCTAAATGACAAACAGGATTTCCAACACCAATCCCGCGCGCTTTACTTTTCTTTGTCCCCGTCTCTTCTCACTGTGAGGTCTGTGAAATCGATGCATAAGATGACTCGTATGTATGCTAAAGGTTTTTTATACTGTGGGCGTTCTTTCACAGTCTGGTGTGTGTGGTGTGGGCGTTTGTGTGGGTTGCCTGTCTGAGCATCATGCATGTGCATATAGACACACACACACACATGCACACAGAGGTGACACGGTCACCGTCATTAGACCTTCACAGGCATCTGCTCATGCCTGCAACGTGATGTGATCCTTCACCTTCTACATGACAGTTGGCCATTTAGCACTAAATTTATGCCGCCCATGCCCTTTATCAATGCATTCTGAGGAGGGGGGGCAGATAGAGGGCGTCACTCAGCGTCCCAGCTTTGATTTGTGTTACTGCTTTTACTCAACCAGACATTGTAATGACACATCGGGCTTTTGAGAAGCTCTGACGGATGCTCCAGTGATGCAGATGCTATGTATGGACATTAGGTTACATCTGAATACATATCATATACAATATAATGGCCATGTCAGTTACCATTCTAGATAAGTGCAAATCTAATCAAATGCTGAGATCAAACCACTGTTAATATTTGAGTTTTTACATTGACACACAAATCACAATAACTTTAATAATGTCGTGTTTTAAAGTAGTGAACAAGATGAGCTGTTAAAAAAAATGTAACTTGTGTGAAATGGTTTCATCAACATTTCTGGACTGCAGTTTCTTGTTACCCATTGGCCAACATATGAGCTACTGTACTATTTATCAGCCATAAGCTAATGTCTGCTGTGCTCTAACGTGAAAATGAGATATCTACAAACATTAAAAAATCTCTAATATTAAAGTAGTAATTTTGTTCAAAATATGACTTTTTTTTTTTTTTTACCTTTTTTGGTTGTGATGTAGATAACATGACTGTGTGTCAAGTATTGGAATTAAAGCTTGGGAGGCATTTAGCTTAGCTTAGCATAAAGACTGGAAGTGGAGGGAAACTGCTAGCCTGGCATTCACCAAAGTTCAAAACTATGCCTACCAGCACCTTTTAAAGAAATACAGGAATCTCCTACAGTAATCATTAAAGTGACTTTAATTACAGTCTGATCAACAATAAAAAGTCTGACCTGGGCCATTTGTTCATTTATCCAAGAAAGCTACAAGTTCCTTGGAGTCTTGAGGCCACCAGGAGGTTACCAGGCGTCCAGTGGAGATGCAGTGCAGAGATGATGGGTGTCAAGAAAAAGTGTTTTCTGTTTGTGTACGAACTAAACAAACAAGAAATAATGTGCCTGTTATCATGTCTGAGTTTCCGAGGTGCTAAGTGCTAAGAGCTCCAGGCTAGCTTTTTCCTCTTCTTCTATTTTTTTTTAATGCTAAGCTAAACGTATTGCCTTCTGGCTCTAGCTCCGTACTTCATTGCCCAAACAGGAAAGTGGTATTGATCTTCCCACCTCCAGAAGAAATGAATCTGTGTGTGTTTCAAACGTCAATAAGATTTCTTAGAGTAAAGAGAAGTTCAGATAACTGAGAAAATGAAAAAGCGTCCAGAGAGGCCTGTTCTTGAGATTTCAGGCTTATCAGATGCCAGCATACAGCACAGCGGTTTGTAATTACAAATTTATAATTATATCACTCAGTTATCATGGTGTAGATCGTTTTATTTGCTCCCTCCTCCTGATTGCTGGTCCTCTGCATTTGTGAGGCCGCTCAGTGACATGACTGCAATGCTAATGTCAGCGTGAACACAAGTTGTAGAAGTTCGACAGAGATTCAGAGTCCCTGTGTGGTTGTTTCTCATTCCGTTTCTGTCAGTTTTCCTCTCTAAGTGTATTTATTTATCCTGTGGTTAACTGTGCTGAGACACATGATGACAGCAGTTATCCTTGTGGATGAGTTTGTTTGGATTTGTTTGCTTCTTTGGGAATTAAAGTCTGATTATTATTCAGGGAAAGTGCCGGTTTGATGGGACTGAGATGGAAAAGTGAAAGTAAAACAAACACCTGATGAGGCTGTATTATTTTGTTATCAGTCTGTTCAGTGCATTTTCTCAAAGACTTGGATGTCTGAACAGACACTTTTTAAATTTCCCCGGTGGCAGAAGAGACTTCCAATCATTCAGAAAAAGACTGTGAATAATATAAAAGGTTGCCAGCTTATAGAAGGTCACCTCTCTAGTTTGATGCCCTCTGAGCTCTGCACCTCATTTAACTTTAAAGTGTCAGTTCTCCCAAATCACTACACAATACGATCCTGGGTAACCCTTGTGGTACCTAGCCAGTGGTGGAGGAAGTATTCAGATTACTGAAGTGAATGTACCAATATCATGCTGTAAAAACTCTCCTTTACCACTAAAATGCACTTAATGTTGCACAGAATTTTAGTTTGTTAAGGAGGAGCTAATCTTTTAATAGGGCCGCAACCAATGTTTCATAATGGATTCATCTGCTGACGACTTTCTTAAACGATAAATTCATTGTTTGTTTTGTAAAATATAAGTGTTCAGATCCTTGACTGAAGGGGAACTACCAATATTATGATTTAATTATACTCCTGTACAAGTAAAATGTACCTACAGTTACAGTCTAAAGATCTGTTGGTAAGTAAGAGGATTAAAAAGTAAATTTTTCTGTGATTTTTCTGTGACTTTTTTGAATAAAGTGAATTAGAAGAATATGTAATACAAAAATAGCAGCACTCAAGCAAATTTCAGTGCAAATACACTGTTTGGCATTAAGTACAGCACTTGAGTTCGGTAAATATACCTAATTACTTCTCACTGCTCCCTACACTCTAAAATATCTTCAGCTTTTCTTTGCCTGGTTTGCTTTTAAAATACTTTTCAGAATCTCAATAATAAATTTGAGGATATTGACTTAAATATGCTCAGTGTCAAGGTAGAAGACATTTCTGCTCATGCTGCAGTGTTGTTCTCAGTAGCTTTGCTTTTGCATAAATTAATTTCTTAGATATCAGATTTATAATGCTATGATAATGTGCTCTAATTAACCAAGCCACATAAAAGCTGTACTGTCATATGGTAATGAGCTCCATCTTGTGTCTCATGTGCCACATAAAACGGATAAGATACAGCTGTAGTGGACCTAAACACTTGATTCTGCATGCATTTTTAATGAAGGTTTGTTTATTAAATGCCTTCAGTTTATGACATTTTTGAGTTATTAGGTTTTCCAAGTTTTAACGAGCACTTGTTGAAAACCCTGCTTAACTTTCAAAGGCAGACTTTAAAGGTCGAGGAAGTTAATGCCATGTAAACCCGTCCGTCCTCCACCCTGTCTGTTTGGAGCCCTCTTCACCTCTCATCTGAGGGGAAGAAAGCGTGAATGGTAATACAGACTGACTATCATTGCAGGCTAACGCTGCCATTACCCAACCTCTGATAGATGAAGCCATTGGAGGGTGTTATCAGAGCCAGCTGTGAGGGCTGAGGTATGCATTATACATGGGCAGTAACCCTGACACAGTGTACACACACACACAGAGGTACAGATGTGTGTGGCACACAGATTGTAAGGCCAGTAACGTGCAGGTGTCTGAATATTCACACACTTAAATCCTGCAGACAGGCAATTAGAGCAGAAAGATGAGATTATTTCACTAAATGCTCGACGTTAGAGAAATGATTGTGGCATCATTGTTGCCAGGTTTTTTCGTCCTTTATTTCATGTGTTGTGCTGCATTACTTAGTGTGTTCAGCCATCTAGCGGCGCATCAGCTGCAGCATGGATAGTTGGGTTGACAACAGATTTTCTCAGCTAATTGTTTGCAAACATTGGCATGAAATGTAGACTTTATAGACTGCCAAATGACAATCAGGTGTGCCATGGTTAAAAAAATCACCCTTATTAAGCATAGGCAGTGGTGTAGTGATAGTTGATGAGTCAGGTGTACTACTAGCTAGATGAGAAGGTTACTAGGGAGGAAGTGGGTTTACTCTCCTAGATATTCCAATGTTTTTTTGTCTGAAAGGTGGATATACTGTAAACCACCATAAAAAGAGGTGGGTATATACCTCGTGAACCCTTGGTTCATTAACCAAATTGTGGTGGCCTAAATACCAAACTTGTGGCTTTAAAACCAGAGTTCACAGACCAATGAGTGACGTCACAATGACTATGTTCAGTATTTATATGCAGTCTATGGGTGTACAGCAACAAAGACGTGTGAAAAGCTAAAATCATCTGATACTGACCATGCTAATGTCAGGCTCTGGCAAGAATGATGCATCACTGCAGCATAACACCTAATCCTTCTGTTGCTGAATTGGTAGTTTTGTATATGGCCACATCATAAAATAAAGTAGTATGCATTTGAAAAAAATATGAAGTGTTAATAATAGGTTTAGTCTCTGCTGGTTGGTTTGGTTTCAAGACCCAATAAAATAGTTTTTGGTGATACAGGAAGTAGGATAAATGTGCCAGCAATGAAAAACTGTGAAGATGTTGGTTGGCCTTGATGGATCACTCCAGAGTTTTCTGCACCTTTATCAGCTCTCACCCCTCGATACAGACTCATATTAATGCACAAACTGAAAGAATTTCATTTTATGACTAATACATGGTATTTAATAAACTCATCTAATTAAATATTTTTCATAAAAAATAAAATGCTTATGGGAAAAACTGGTTCAGGGAGGTATCGTTTTTACAAAGCAGTCAAATTAACAGTTTAAATGGCAGAATTTCATGAGTGTAAAAAATTTACACACTCAGTTTTCCATCTCCACGTTTTGAGTACCCCCCACTGAGAGCTCTCAACCTCCAATCCTGCTTCTAAAGGCTGGAGTGGTGAACTGGGAAAAGTGATATTCAAATCAAAGCTGCCTGAGCGTAATATGGAAATGAGGTCTAGTCATTGACAGGAATTCATAACCAGGCTGACGTATCACACACTCAGTGATATCCAGCATATCTTGCAGCATGGGAACACACGGGCAGCGGATGATTAGGAATAGTTAATCAAATGTAACAACATGCCTCCAGAAAGTGTGAAGGAAGCGAATAGGAAGCGAGGATGCTGTTTGCTTTTCTTTTTTCTGCATTAAGGCGTAGTGGCTTGTGACCATAGGGATGCAAAAGAAAAAAATCTGATCACTAACCTGTGGAGGCAATGAGGTTGACTTGAAAAGTGACAGCAGTAGATGTGTGAAGAATTTGAAAGAGAGAAGTTCAAACTGAGATTACTGTTTCATCTCCTCACAGTCGGCCAGTCGCTGGGCAAAGTGGGCAAAGATTGTTGCAACAGAAAAGTATGGAGCAGCAGTTGGAAACCTAAAGGGGGGAGGTTTGAGACTCCACTTGACTGTCCAACATTTAATTTGGAGTATAATGGCATTTTGAGCTCTTCATTCTACTTGTTGTTTCATGGCTTTCATTTCTGAAATTCTGATGTTTCAGAAAAGGTCGGACCAATGCACGAAGACGTTGTCGATGACTGTCAGCCATCGACTGAGTCCAACAGTGAGACTTAGCTGGCAGTTTGCAGTTCAGGTTTCATGGTTGATTAGCACATATTGTTGTGAATTGGCTTAACAAGTTATAACGGGTCTGGTGGGTGTATATTATAAACCCCTGCTTTGTTCACTGGTAAAAGCATTTTTATGATGTTTGAAGCATTAATGCAGCCAACAAAAAAAAAGCTAGCTTTATGCTATAGAGAAATACACCACGCGTGATGATGTTTAGTGTCCCCAAAACCACTGTAGTCTCATTTAGACACTTGTTAGCAACCTTCTTTGTTAATGACACATAAATAATTGAGATTGAGAGGTTAGACCCCATGGTGCTCAAATTCTAACTAAACAAACCATAGTTTCAAACCTTTTTGTGATTTTTTTTGTCTATTTCCAGGTCTTCCAGGCCTCAGCATGTCAGCAGCCGTTACTAGACTTTTATAGACCATTTAAAGCTTCCTTTGAGCTGCCGGCTTTCGATGGCTGATTGGACACTTTGTACACCTAGTTCAAAAGCTTTTTGAGAGCTACAGTGTGTGTTATTACAGAAGACATGTCCAGTCAAATCTTCCATTGATATCTTCTTTTTCCTGTGCTGGTGCTCCTGCTCAGCCCATTTGACCTGTTAATTCTCATACAGCACTGGTGAGGACTTCTGGATCAGGAATCTTCGCTTGACATCTTGTTGAACTTGCAGAGACATGTCTGCAAGCTCACTGTCTACTCGCATGCAAAAAGTAATTTGGAGAGTAGAGTGTCTTGTCACACTTTCGACCCTGTGATAAAGAATATCTCCAGAACCTCGTACTCCAAAAGCACTGCAAGTCCTGGCTGTACTGTGATTCACTTCCTCGTCTGTGTTCACTTGTCTTGAAAGCGTACCAGCAACAAAGATGAATGTTTCAACAGCACCGAGAGTGTCTTCACTGACACTAATGCCCGGCTTTATAAAAGGTTTTCCTCAAGCATGATGGGACATAACATGAGGTGTTAGCAGGACTCAGGGTGAATTTCTTAGCGTTATTGCCAATTGAGAAAATGAGTCCCTCACTGAAGCCCGGCACATTTAGGTTCATTCAGGGAGGTCATTCAACAGTGAAACTGCGCAGCAGAGTGAAGAGTAAGACTCTTTAGAGGAAAATGTCACCTGAAATGTGGGAGAATCTTCTTTCCAGAAGAAAGAGCCAGAGATTGACAAAGAAAGAGCAGGTATACAAAGGTTTAGTTTGAGATGTGGTGTGTGAGATGCTCCGTCCTCCAAGGACCCAGAGGCCAGGGTCATGCGTGGCTAGATAAGAGGGTCAGGTGTAGTTGAAGTTAACCCTGGGGTGAAATGGTCCAGATGGAGTGCCCCAAAATCCCCTCTCTCCTTTGTGTATCTATTATCTGGCATTAACACATCAGTGACCACCCTAAAGAAAAGTCTGCTGGAGGATTTACGGAGCTTTGTCCAATCTAATTGAGTCCAGACTTCTCAGCACGCCATAAAGTTGAGGGTAACTTCTTCAAATTGCTTGTTTCAAAGTTCAGTTCAGAACCCAAAGAAACTTATTTTACATTGATAGGAATCATTAAAGTAGTAAATCCTCACAAGTGAGAATCTGAAACCATCGAATGTTGGCAGTTGTTTTAATAAATGACTTAAATTAATAGTTGATAATCAAACTTGTCGTCACCTTCCCTGGCAGTGGAGATGGAAATGAGCTTTTAGCTATTTCTCTGCATAATGCATCAGCTTTTAAATATTGTTTATTATGTGTTGTCCCTCAAATCAAATAAACTTCATAAAAAATAAAGAATTACCTGTCGATTAGCAGGGCTGTGCCAATAATAATAACCTGCTTTCAGGCTTCAAAGCTTCATTTATCACATTCAAAGGCTGCACAGCTTTTTTCTTTTCATTCTCTTTATACCTGGTGTTTCTGCACACTTGCAGATAAAGATTGGGCCTCAATAATATTATTAGTATCAGAATTAGAATCCAGTCTTCAGTCTCCTGTTTTCAAGTATTTCCAATAACTAAAGAGTCCAAGAGTCAAAATGCAGTGAAAAGAAAGATGTAATCGTTTCAAAACATGTTTTTGTGAAAAATATCCTCCTTTAATCCACAGTTGTTGACATCCAACCTCTCACTAACAACATTTTTACTGCAGTCAAAGAAACTGTTTGCTCTCCTGTTTGCAGCACACAAAGAAATCACACATCTGTATTAATGGAGCAGTCTTGAAGAAATCTAACGGCACCATAAATTACATTTATATAACCACAATAACAAAAATATATTATGGCTCTAATGCTAATATTTTATTGCCTTTTCTGTTGAGCATAATATTGCTATAAGCCTGAGGGTGCGATTATTATTTAATCATTATTTTATAGTTTATACTAAGGAAAGTTTATTTAACAAAAAAAAGACTAACTCATTGAATGTGACAAATTACTTTATTCAAATTGATGTCGTAAAATACATCCATTGAGTTTCTGATTTAATCTACTAGTCTTTTCAGCACTTTTAAACAGATGTCTGTAGTGAGAGAGTTATAGTATGATCTTTATTTATAGATATTAATATTCTGCATCTTTTTAAATCCATCATAGGTGCTCGGTTTGGTGAGTGTTTGACTAGAGAACCACGTTTTCTGGTGCACAATTTGAGAAAAATTGTATTATGGGTTGGGTGGGAGATGTGGAACATCTGAATCCTTGAGCAGTTTTCCATCATCTACAAGCTATCAAGTCTATAACACAACACCTTTATTGACTTCACACATTTTATTTACAGTGATAATATACAGCTCCTCGTGTTATTGATCAGGGAATATGACAGAATGGACGCAAAATGACCGTTAAGAGGACCCAGTCACCGTGGGAAGGTCACCAGGTGGAGGGAAAGGACCCAGAATGGCTGCAGCCTGTAATCATCTGTATTAATTCTGTGTGAGCTGTTACCAGAGAAAACACATCTGTCCAAAGTGACTTATTGATTTCATAAGACTGCCTGTAAAGCTTGGGTTGACGCTCGGCAGCAACAAGCTGCAGGTCCCGTGACCGAGACGAGCTGTCGTCGAGAAGAAAAGGACCTGAGCAGAAGCGTGAAACCTTTCAACGATTCTCAATCCCCTAATGCTCCAAGGAAATCCAATTTCACATGGCCGTAATTGAAATTTATTTTGTCACCACAATAGCGAGTCGACATCATTTATTGAGCTCTGTCTTTCCCGTGCCGGGGGACGTGTCTCACACTTCTACAGTGCTGAAGCTGTAACTCCTGTTAATAAACGGATAATCAGAAAAAAACAAGGCATTTTTACATCTTTTCGTGAAATTGCAGATGAATTATTCAGATTGCAAACAATAATTTAGACTACAGGAGACCTGCGGCCATGATAGATTCATTAAGGTCTGCTGCGTTGAAAGATGTTGTAACTTGCATCTGATTCATATATTGGTATATAAACCACTGGCGTACAAAATTCGAACCCCGCTCTAATACAACCATCACAGTCCATCTTGATAAATCAACATTAACGTTTTTACAGCTGCCTCTCTCTCCACGGATCCCGGAGTGTGATGTAGAGGCAGCCATAGGATCGCCCTTCATACCTCTCAGCCATGCTAGGAACGCACAGCATGAAGAGGTCCATTACCTCGACACCGACCCTTCCCCTCCTCCACCTCTCCCCCACTCCACACAGCTCAGAAACACATCAGCAGAAATAACACGGAGAAGCCGACGAGCGTTCAGCCTCTCCAAAACCAAAGCAGACTCACAGGGCTGCCTTTGAATAATGCTGCAGATTAAAAAGTGAATGAATCATATTCAGAGCGTATGGTGGTTAAGCAGAAGCGATCAATCAAATTAGGGGTGAGATGCTTTTTCAGAGGGGTTATTACATATTCTAATATGGCTATTTCCAATCAGTAATTGGATGACTTGGTTAGCAAGCATAGCATGAGGGAAAGGTCTTATGAATCTTATTTGTGTGTATGGATGTGTGTGTCATCCAGCTTATTA
Organism: Serranus cabrilla; assembly: GCA_903364295.1. NCBI lineage: Eukaryota > Metazoa > Chordata > Actinopteri > Perciformes > Serranidae > Serranus > Serranus cabrilla. The sequence goes on from CAFUXE010003093.1 coordinate 905,723, forward strand.
AAATTGTTTAGAGCGTGTTAACCTTATGACAGCTTTTGTGCAGTGCGATTTGAATTTCTGATTTCGTTTTGATCCACGCCCTTTAATTAGAGTTGTTATTTTTTCAGGGTTCGACGGCAGCGTTAGCTCAA
>CAFUXE010003093.1:917452-939683 GCA_903364295.1 Serranus cabrilla
AAAGAGATTTTAAAGATGAATCTCTGCAGAAGAGTTCTTTGTCATAAGCTCTGTCAAACAGCCACGGTTGCCATGGTGACCAGGTTCAGAAAACCCATCACAGAGAAGTGCCTGTGGACCCCAACACTTTATCATCTGACATTCAATAATTTTGGTGTTGATTATAACTGGAAAATCAATGGTGGCCCTTCAGGGTATAGAGCGCTGAAGAGACGGACAGTGAGAAGTCGACCCTGTTTATTTATTTGTGCCGCATCCAAGAATGCAAATCAACGGGGACATTTATATTTTACCTGATAATGCCAGGATCAGGAGCAACCGAGGACACTCTGCCAAAGTTAGATCTGACACAATCCAATTTAGAGCTTTTCACGGTGTGTGAGCATGAGAAGTAACTGCATCACGTCTCAATTTGATATTCTGATTGTGAATCATATTACCGTATGAAATATTTTCCTCATTTTGTAGTCTTTGATCAAGATCCTTATAGACTCTGATTTGCAGACATTACTCTTTGTTCTGTCAGAAGGGGCAACAATCAGACATTTCAATGGTTTGTGAAATTGTATTTTTTCCCTTGTCTAGTGTGGACATCCTCCTTAAAAAATCATGGTCTCATTTTTGATCAAATTGGCATTCTCCTCAAACAGAGATGAAGCACAATGACTGTGTTCAAAGCAAAAAAGGATAGAAGTGTCTGTGTGTGTGTGTTCTTCAGATCGTTAATGGAAAAAAATAGTGAAAAATGTCCATTGCAAGTTCCCAGAGGCCAAAGAGTCGTCTTCAAATTGCATTTTATCCATTCAACAGTCCTAAAATATTCAATACACAATGATGTGAAACTGCATATTGCAGCAAGTCATTTTACTGGAGAAGCTGGCAACTGAGGATTCTGTGCATTTAAACTTGAAGTGTTATTTGATTACCAAAATTTTTGTTGATGAACTTTCAGTCCATCGATCGTCCAACTGTTCAAACACTAGGTTATTTTCTTTAGGTGAAATTCTGACCTGAATTATTATAGATCTAGATCCATATACACATATACATGTTGTGATTTTGGTTTTCGATAACTTTAGAGATTTCTGTGTTTCCAGTTATTGGATGGCAAGCACTTTTTTTTTCTCTAAACTGCTGAGAACCCCTGTTATTGTCAATATGCAGAAATATTCAAACACAATTGGCAGAAAAAAAACATTTTAATGCATGAAAAAAGAAACAATGCCTGTAACTAGGGATGCACGCTGTTATCCACTTACATATTTAACCAATAAATGATAGGCTGCTGTTTCTACATCTGTATCCATAATCAGCCAAATTAGTTGAAAAATATCGGCATATCAGATATTGGCAAAGAAAATCCAATATCATGGATCCCTACCTTAAACTGCATGTTATCAGCATCAGGACAACATTGAAAATGACCATGTTCCCACTGAAAAATAGCCTCATGCTGCATTATTTCACGCCCTTTCAGGACAGATATCATGGTTGGTACCAATGTATTTCTAGATCTTCTGTTTCCATGTGATATAAATACCCTCTCTTTAGGCTTAAAATAGAGTCGGCTACAAGCTCAGAAAAAACAGATGAGAAGTCAGAGGGGCTTCTATCTTAAAGTGTTTAAGTTGTAAAACATATCGTCACATTGGGTTTTTCTAGTCTTTAGAAGTAATCTCTGTCTGTGATTCTATAGTAGAAGACAATCATTTATTTAGTGTGGGAGGAGGCGATGTTTGGGGGGCTGGGGATAGATAGGAGGAGGCTCCACTGAGAAAGAATAGCTCGCAGCAGCTCATTGAAAAAACAAAAACCTCTGAGGAAATGAACATGAACTAGTTCATTTAATCAGTGTGAACAGAACTTTGAGCGAGCTGCTGTGGCTGCTCACACTTATCCAGATGTGTTATGTACGTTGCGAGATAACAGCACATGTAATTAAACATGGTTTTTATGAAGTGCCAAATGGATGCAAACACAACAGACTGTATTGTGCTACGGGACATGAAGCTGTATTCGTCGTAGCCAACATTGAAACATTACCCATCAGACGCTATCTGATCCAGTCCCCTAAATTGGAGTGCCAGCACACCAGCATGCGGCACGGCATGTTAAATCACACACATCTACCTCTCCCTCTCTTTCCTTTTGGTTTGTCGTCTGCTCTTGTTTTCTTATCAGGAGGACAGAAAATAAGATTCCTGCCCCCTGGGTATCATCATAATTCCAGACTAATCTGTGCGCGGAAAAACAAGCGTGTGATCCATCTGCAGGTCTGTTATTACCACCGGATCTGTCGCCATTCTCATTCTGGAGCATTGCAGTTTAGGTGGAGGTTTTAAGCTGATCCTCAGGGGCACCGATGGGTTTCTCCCACCCGGCACGGCAAGGAATAGAAGTCACACACACACAAAAAAAGCAGCATATAGGAAATAGAGGTGTGTTTGTGCACCCACCAGGCCAGCTGAAGCGCTTGGAGGAGCACGATGAACAAGCCCATCACAACACAAATTATAGAGTACATGAAGGGTGCCAGTGGTGGCCTGCTGCTGCACTGATGTAGAGCAAACACAAATTACTGTGCCGCTGCCAAAGTCTGAGCAGACCGAGATGTACTTTGTTTGTTTTTCAACTTTTCTAAATCGCATTATTATTGCCTCGCTGCTTTGGAGCAACTGGGAAAATTATATCAGTTGATTTTAGTAAACCTTAATACCAAGGTCATATTACCAATGCAGATTGTGCTATTACTTTAAAACTACAGATTGGAAATGAAATGACAGTTCAGCTGAAAATGCTTGCATTAGTTTTCGTTATCAAATCTTTTCCAGCAGCATGTAACGTTCAGGATTCAATCTTGTTGCCTGAAGCTTACAAACACACATTTAAATAAGTATTTATTGATTTTTTCTTTTCTTTTCTTACTTTGATTGTCACCCTGAATATTTGGCTGAAATCAAGTTGTAGACAATATTATCTCCACAGTTTCCGCTGGCTGATTGGATCTTTGTTAAAGATGCATTAATCGTTTTGGGATTTCTCTGTCCAGATTTGTCAAGATTCACTAATCCGTTAACCGGTAATTGCCAGATTTGGATGGAGAATCCCTTGACATATTTAAATCTTGCCGGTCATAGTGTCCAGTGAGAATATTTCACTCTAAACTGCATGCTCCATTGCTTCAAAAAAGCGTTGAAAATAGAATGAATATGAACCAGGAATAGGTCAGGGTTTTTGTCATAATTTTTCTTCCCATACAAGTGGACCACAACCTTTTTTTTTCTAATGGAAACCCTGGTCTAATATTCGCTCTCTTTTTAGCTCCGTTTTGGTCTCCACCAACTCCTGAGAAAGATATATAGCTTTATGGGAGTCTGCAGTCTGTAAATCCAGAAAAAGAAAATAAAAGCCACTGAAAAAAGAGAATATAAACCCATAGAGCTCCAGATGATATTCTCTTTTGTTGTCCACATGTCTTCACATCACAAATAGCCATTCGATCCAATGCTGATAAAAGAACATTTTATTTTTGTAGCATGCTTCATCTCTTGCACGATTTGCTTTATGTGACCTCGTCTCCAAATGACATTGGGAGAGAACATGAGGACCTTTGCATTGTGTCCCTGAAATGAGATGACCTGTTGGCGACATTGCCTCCAAAGGCCTTTCGAAGGACACAATAAGAGGTAGAAGGTTTTCTGTTTATGCTAGAATCAGCATAAGAGTTGAATAGATGGAGCAGAGCACGTTGGTATGGAGTCTAACCTGTTTGCCCTCTGAGCTGATTGTCTCTATAGATCTGCTTTCTCTCTTCAGGAGCACAAAACTCTCGTCCACAATCAAAGGTGCTATTGACTGCGTATTGACGGGTGCTCAGCCGGCAGTGGGCAGAGTGTGAAATCAATGACATGCCTGTTGTACATGTTTGCTGCTTGTTGTCACTGAGAATTGCCACCTTGAGCTTCCATGACAATACACAAATTGATTAACCCTCTTCACTTGAGGTTAAACATACATGTTTTAACTATTAAACATGAAAATATTTACATTTCTGGGTCCATTAGTTATTGAAATGTACATATACAGAAAAGCTGTTAAAAAGGCAATACGTTTATTTTATTGTATTCTGAATACTCTGTCTGAAACCCAGAAATCACCTTGAAACTCTAAATTTGTCACCATATGTCCTTAATCATTGTATTTGTTGTCATTTTATAACTTATTTTTCTCTGATTTATTGCCGTCTCACAATCAGGCGGCTTTGTCATCCTTTTAATACTTTATTGGAGCTCTATACAGCAGGAGATCTCTTTGGTCTTGTTACTGTATGTCAGATAATATAATAAACTAGGTGGAGCCCGGCACACACAGGGATTGTATCTGGCCACAAATATCATTAAACACCTCAGGCAACAGGAGCAGGCCGACCTATGGACCCCTAATGTGTCTCTGTTAGATCCACAGATACTGGGCGCATGCTTCACAGCTACGCTCCACTGCTTTATGCATCTGCAACGATTACTATTCATCACAGGGCGGCTTCTGGGAATTTTAACAACCATTAAAGCGAAATATAAAGGAGCCAACAGTTTCTGCAGATCTGCAGGGAGGCTGCTGCAGCAGTAGTGCAGGGAGTCCTGAGGGCATCCTGCTGCACGGCTGCTGTCGGGGTCACAGTGTCATGTGGATGTGAGTGTTTTCATGGCAGCAGTTAGTGCAGGTTACACTCTCCTCAGCCCGGGGCTCAATGAATATGAAACAGACAGAAGCGTCCAGCAGAAGAAGTAACAGAAACGTCTTGTCTTTCACTCAACGCTCCCCCCGTTTCTCTCTTCTCTTGCAGCTTAAAGCATCAAACTGCTTCCTCCGTGAAAAGGTCACTACTCGTACATGTTCAAACCCATGTAGCGTTTATTGCTCACTCGTCGAAAACCCACCTGGTTCACACATGACGGGCATTTCTGACACGCTGGGAAATTCAGAGTATGGCTGCTCGACAGCTAAACTGCCATGATTCTAAAGGGTGGGCAATGTGGAAAACATGTTTTATGATCCTACTTCTAATTTTTTACTGGTATATTGATGCATCTCCTAGAGAATTTAATTAAAGGGGCAGGTAAGACTCAAAGGGCATTTACCAGGCAAGCAAGGTCTAATTACAACATGTTATTGTTGCATTAATGGCAAAGCAAAGACAAAAACAATCTACAGAGAAAACTCATGAGAGCAATTATTGGTTCACTGGGTCCTTCGTGTTAGCAGGTCTATCCTAAACATTCTGCTTTATTAATGATATTTATTAGCTACATCACTTTGTTCATATACTTGCATGTATACAGTATGGGATTGTTTTTAGACTGATACAATGTTTATTTTAGAGGAGAAAAATTCACCAATATGTTGGTTGATATAATGAATAATGGAGCAGAATTAATAGACGCTTTGAACATGGATTGCCAAGATACCTATTATATGTATTTTATTATAATTTGAATACATTATACATAAATACATCAAATTGCCAACCAATTCTAGAAATAAACACCTATTAAATGACAATTAAACGCTTCACAACTGATGTTGGCTTTTAGGATATCATCAGGATGTCTCAGTCTGTGATGCTTTGATTCTTTTTTTATTGGTTAGTTGTTAGTTGTCACCATTTATAATGGAAGTGCAGTAGTTTAAAGGAGCCATTAATAGATACAATGCACCATGTTTTTGACTGATTATGTCACATAGTTCATGAGAAACCATAGTCCTTTATAACGTTGATGTAAAAGTCCATAGTTGCTATCAAACAGTCCTGCTTATTAATGTATATCACTGCCTGAATCAGCCTGATACCACCAGAGGTATTAGAGGAATAGTCACAATCATATCAACTGCATTGAAAAATCTCATTCTGCCGTGTTGTCATGTCGCTGAACCCTAATTCCAATCATGCATATTTCACCCCGACTCATCTCCAGTCTGAAGCTGTCGGTATAGGCAGCACTTGTATTTCATCCTGATCCCACAGACGGACAGTTTTCATTCTACTCTTCTCTTTTTCTAAACCGAATGCTTGGCATATGTCACCTCCTCAGCAGTTTCCTATCAGATAGTGAAAAGCTGGAGCTTCCTGTCTGATGTGTGCTTTGTTTCATCTTCATGCAGACTGGGGCATCAAGGTTAACCAGATTTCATGTAGGATGTCTGCACTGCCTGGTGTGTCGTGAGCTGCTTTGTGCGGGGAGATTGGAAGGTGGTGCGATGTCTCAGTGAAGTGGCTCATTAGCGGAAAAACAAATGTGAATTTCATCAGAATGTCAAGCAAGCTAAGCTTTGAGTTTACTAGGGATGCACAGCATGGATTTTTTTTCTCTGACAATACCAACATCTATCTGCGTTTCAGGGCCAATAAGGTAGATGTTAATTTTACATTTCTATCTGTTTTTTAAGAAGTTAATTACCTGTTGTTTATGAACACCATCAGGTACTTTAGTTACTTTAAGTACATTTTAATGCTGATACTTTTTTTTTACTTTTACTTAAGTAAGTTTTAAATGCAGGACTTTTTTTAGTGGAGTAATTCTGCAGTGTGCTGTTAGTACTTTTACTGAAGTAAGAGATCTGAACACTTCTTCCTCCACTGCCTAAAACTGTCTGTTACTTATATCTCATCACAGATTATTAGCGAGGTAGACACATAAATACAGTCTTGAACTTGCTAATCACAGGTTCAAATCACCCAGTAATTCACAATTAATCAGTGTAATTTGCATGATTAGAAAATAAGGCCATATCCACTCTGTGTGGGCAGGAATATGAGTCCAAATTGCTTTTCAGGCTATGAATTAGACGGCCATTATGTTGATTGCTTGAAAAGCAACATTGCACGTGTTATCATGCAGGGTAGCCTGTAATGTGCTATTTTTATCCACGGCCATATATTCCCACATGAATTAAAGATTCAAGCCTCTTTAATAATTTATTGTCATTGAGGAAGATGTTTTGGTTGGCTTCCCACGGTCTGGCCACGCCGGCTCTGAAGCACCCACCTGTGCATCCGTGCGTGCACGCTGGACCAACTCCTGTCAGAGCTGTCATCAGCGGAGCGGGCTGCGACGATGATTCATTCACAAAAGGCCCTCATTTAATTACTCCCAAATCAGGGCACATGGATACCCAGGAGGAGCGGCTGCTGTACAGCGGCAGCGGGCGATCAGATCTGAGCCACGCGTCACATCACAAACCACTCTCAGATCCCCACGGCTCTCCTTTCACGTGAACAGGATTTCAATCTTCAGTGCTCACACCAAAGAGATTTCCGCCCACCTGGTGTGTCAGAGCAGGCCTAATAAACCTGTTTATGTATTAAACACTGTGGGGACACTTGATATTCCTGACAGACATTGCTATAGACAAGTAATCACAGCAATAACAGCTTCTTATTAAATCTCCAGCTCTGTTAAGATGCTCTTGTTTGCTGTCTAGGTTACCATAAGCTTACACAAGTGTTGGAAAACAGACATCTCCTTCACTGATCCACCACTTTTCCGTCCCAAATCTCAGCTTTATGTCTGTTAGATTAAATAATTCATCAGCTGCGATATGTGAAATATCTGCTTCTTCATTCACTTAAGCTGCTGCCAAAAGCTTCCCTGACAAAAACAGTGATTGGCAGCCCCAGTCGTCTTGAAAAGTTGCTGTCAGAGTGGAAATGAAAAATACGCTCCATGTTTTTCCTACTTTAAAAGTCATTCAGATGGGATGCTTGTCAGGCTGTTGAACCTAGATGCGGCAGAATACTGAATTGATCCAACTTCTGTGCTCGGCTGAGTGACGGACGGCGGTATTTATCCCCCGACAAGAAATCGATACAAATACAGTTTGAGGCCGAGCGCTGATTGTGACTTCATATTCCACACTGGCAGCGTCCTGATCAGTTGTGTTTGTGTTGCTCATTTTGCTGTTGTATATATATGTGTGTGTACAGTAAGGCAGACAGAGAAAAAGTCTCTGTGTGAGCATTAGGCGGTGATGTCTGAGGGCGCCGGGGTTTACAACTGGGCCATATACCTGCATTACACACTTGGCTGAAGGTTATACCTCCAGCTTTAAGGTGCGCTCAAATATCAGTTTGTCAGAAATGCAATTGGAGAAACCTCAAAATACACCCATCATGGTGTGGACAAATCGCTTCTCCATGCCCAGCGATGTGAGGCCCATTAACTGAGAGAATGAACACGATTGAGGGCCTGTTTCTACCCGAGCAGGCAAAGGGCAGACCGCATGATAAACGACCGCTGGACAGTAGGAAAGGACGGCGGGGAAGTCGAAAGGACATGAGAAGGAGACAGAATTGGTGGTGTGAAATACAGACTCCATACATGATAGCTACTTTCATTTTCCATATAAATGTTAAACAATGAAATTTATTGAGTAAGTTTCTTGTATTGATCATAACTTCCACATAAAAAGTCTAGCAGGGACAGGCGGAGAGACAAATTATACATCCAGCACTGATTCACCTTGTCAGAAAGTAAATGGTTTCACTAAATGTATCTATGATGTGCCAATCCTGCCCTGAGGTCACATTGGAAATGCAGTCTCAGGTAAATTCACCCTGTCACAATGTAAAACTCTCGGCCATAAAGCTCCTCGGGAGAGCTTTTATCAGTCTTAATGCACTCTTCAAAGAGCATCCTTCACTCCGCGTGTCCCATCCAGAGGTGCTGCTTGACCGCAGGCAGAGGCTACTGTATCAGTCTCGCTGCACAGATGATGAGAAAGACCATTTGGGTGACCGATGAGCATCTTAACCTTAAGGGGTCAGCGAGTGCGGCACCAGAGTGATGGTCATCCAGACCTGAACCCGAGTCTCCTTGTGTCCTTATATTGGATACTGTCAGCACATTCTGGATCTAATATTTGTCTTTCTATGCAGGGAGGACATTGTATTGGACTCTTGATGGTTTTACATTTTCCATCTGTGCTGACTATAGACAACGAGACAGGCAGTCAGTCCTTCTCGCTCACGAGCACTTCACAGCTTTCAGTCCTCGATATACAATTTCAGAAGTCTGCCTCGGACTCACATTTCCTTCACAGTCCATTGTACCGCAAGCAAACATAGCACCCCTGTTCATCAAATGCAATATTATATGCCCGCTCCCTAGTCTCCCAACAAGAACCTTTGATGTCAAATTGACACTTTAGTGAACAGCACTTCATGGATTTGATATTGCCTGGCAACTGCAGAAAACCCACTCCTCGTGGCTTCTTCAGGATGAGGAGCGGATGGTAGCGCGGACGGTTTGGGTGTTGGAGACGAAGAGGGAGGATGCTGGATGGTATTAACCATAATGGTCCTGTATGATGTATGTGTGTGTGCGTTTGGCTTGCCTCCAGGCAGTCGAGCAAAATTAAAGCCCAGAAAATCGGATTAGGGAGTCCCCGGGGGTGGGATGCCCAGTAGCCAGCTGATGAGCGCTCATCTACTCTTAGCTGTATGCTGCACAGCGAGCTCCACTGTTGGCTTGGAGGCCAATTTGTTAACAATTATTGCTCGTTAGTGAAGCTTCCTGCTAGCGAACGGGGCCTCCATGGCGGAGACAATAGCCAAGGTCTATTGTCTTGCAATTATCACAGTTAGAGAGAAGACAGTGGTTGATGTATTGTCTCTGAAGTCTCTGGCTTCTCTGATTGCCAATTTGCTGCAAGGACTCCCGCTATCAATGACACCTGTAGTGCCTACTGAGTTATAAATATGCAACAAATTGTGTTTCGTCTTATATTGTGCCTGTCTGTGTCAATTCATATTTCACTTTTAAGGTAGTTGGGCACTGACATGTTAGGATGCATTAAGTGTAAGTACTCCTGAAAGACTGTTCATTGAGTGGTGATGAGGTAGATATAGAGCTGCTCATCTCTTCCTTAATAGACCAATCTGCAGACTAATTGAGAAAATAGTCAATTGTTTGGTCCATAAGGTGTAAGAAACTGCAAAAAAATGCCAATTTCATGCACGTTCCTCCTATTAGTTATCTAATCAAATAATACACAGAAAACAAGTAAAATGTGACAAAATATGCTGGAAGAAATAACACATTTTTTTTTTTTATGGGTTTATATGTTCAATAAGAAATGAGGAAACCTGTGAAGGCCATTTAATGCTGTGATAGCGACCTTTGCACATATAGTAGGTGCAGCAGGTGATCACGGCCATTTAAAGGGCTGCTAACAGTTGAAACAGATTTTTATTCTATAAAATATCCAAGAATAGTGAAAAGCGCCAAAGGTCAAATTACAGATCAATAGTCCAAAGTGATGAAAAAACGAGAAAATCTGCACATTTTAAATGCTTAAAAGCAGCAAATGCTGAACACTTTTGCTTGTAAAATGCCTGAAGCAATGAATTGATCATCAAAATTGATTCTTTATTAAATGTCTGGGTATCAACTAATTGACTAACTAATTATTTCAGTACTGAACCTATTGCCAGGCGCTTACTGCTTGATCTCTCCATAGGCAATACGAATCCTTATTTCCATCAGAAGTAAACGCTATATATCAACACATCCTCCACTCAAGAAGCGAATAAACTCTCAATAAATAGTCGCAGATGTTGGCAGGTTACCCATAAGCCTGAGAGAAGCCCCTTCACAGTGTGTCGCCCCGGCACAGTCGGCCCTGCCCATGCTCCTCACACAAAGGAGCTTATTGTATAACTGTGCCTCAGTTTTAATGAACCAGCGCTCCTGCTCTCACACACTCCTCCCTCTCCAGCAGTCCCCTCCCCTGCTCCCGCCCCCCTCATGAATATCCTAGTGCTCTCCCTCATAATTCATGAGCTGGTATCAGCGTAGTCATGTGCGCCGACACCGAGGAGGAAAAAGGGGGGAGTGTCTCAGTGAGCGAGAGTCACAACTCCGGCGTGCGAGTGTGTGCATGTGTGTGTGTGTGATCCTGTGAAATAGAGGGAGCGAGAGAGGAGACGCACCGGCTGATGCTGCTACTTGTTCCACTGCTGAAGCTGCTGCCACACTGTTCACATCTGAACCTGCCTGTGTTCGACTCAGCTGGAGCTCTCTGTTCCTGTGAGCCGGGGTCGTCTCTGACGCTCACGTGTGAATGGGACGCCTGAAAGAGATGCTTGCTTAAGGGGTGACTGATGAGAACCGGCGCTCCGGTGTGGAGGGTGACCCCCTGTGTCCGTGCCACCACTACTCGGGGAGAATTGGACGCCTGGCGTTTCCACGACGACTATAATGGGCTGCAATCTGTGCACTTTACAGAAGCGAGAGGAACACTACAAGCTGCTGTATGAGATTGCACAGGTGAGCAGAGGCACGGCTGACTCCAGCATCGATTGTGTGTGTTGTTGTATGTGATGCATTGGTGTGCTCTGCTGAGAGCACTTCCAGCCTGCTGCTGCTTGTTTTTGGAGAGAGGTTCCTTGTTTTAGGGATTAATACTAATGAAAGTGAGGCAGCACTACGGAGAGAGAGGCTTCTTCTTGCTCACCAGCAGATGTGTTTCGAGTAATGAGCACTTGTTTGGAGAGCAGTCAGTGTGCAGCCTGTTCATCCTGCAGGATTCATTTATATTTTTATAGAATAGTAACACCTGAGTACATGGAGAATATTGCTTTTGGTGTTTTGCTGCCAATTTCTGAGTCCTTGGATGAGGCTCAGAATGTGTCACTGAACATAATCTTATTAAAAGTTTCTTATTTGCACTTGTGGTGTCACTGTGAGACAGTTCGGTGTTTTGCCAGCAGATTTGTTTTAACTTCTTGAAGAACACTTTGTCTTATTGTTCCTGTTCTCTGTTTATGCAACTCTTACAGCTCTGCATCATGCTTTGTTTGACTTCTGGTGCATTTGATACATTTTTACATTCTAATTCATCTTGTTTTCCGAAATGCAATTTATTCTGATCACTGAGGGAGCCAGAGGGTTTGATCTCAGGTTGAGGGTAAGCAGAACACATAAACAAGGCGCCACACTCTCCATTAGCCCTCTTCTGGTGACAGGCTAATAACTGTGAAGCTCAGTGTCTCCAGGAAGGGAACTAGTCCTCATCCCCCCTTTCCAATAGCGCCTGCCTTCACGCCACTGTGATCACAGCCTCATTAGCCGTTTTATACAACCATCCTGTGCATTAATTAGACGTGAAATGTCTCTCTTTACCCTTGTGAAAAGACGGGATGGGAAGAAATGGGGGAGGCAACCTAGCTCGGGTTAACCGCCGCCTGTAGCTTTCACCTCGTGTGCAACTCGAGACAAACTCCAGTGATGGACATTGTCTCAGATGTGGAGCTGCATGAATGATCAGAGAAAGCTGTGCTGCGGTCTTGTGGATCTGCAGTGGAGGAGGTTGCATTCACTAATGGTCTATTTAATATTAGCAGACAGACAGAATTGTCCAGGGACCCTGAGGGATGAATAGGTAGCCAGCGGAGTGCCCGCCTCTCCTCAGGAGGGTCATAAAAATAGTGCTGTCTTGGTGCTTATCTTGGCTTTTGCGCCTCTCTCCGCACCAGTTGTTAAGAAACGGCGTTGACTCCTTTTCTCGTGGTTTAGCAGAGGGGATCAGTATCCGCCAAGTGGGCCAGTCTCCAGGGCACACTCACTGTTGACAGAAGGCTCTCTGGCATGTCTGTCCACCCACTGATATACTGAGCTGGTTCAGGCGGGAGCTGCAACATCAGCACCTACTTTCTGATCACCTCTGTGGGAGGGAAGGCGGGAAGGATATAGAGCATGGAAGATAAAGACTGGGATGGGAATAGAGAGTAAGCCGTTAAAGATGCAGTTGTAAGAAAGGGAGGGAAGGGAAGAAGGGGAATTAAGGGAAAGAGCAAAGAGGCGAAACCTCACTAATGCAGGGAGAGATGAAAAGAGGGAGGAAGAGAAGTTATCAATAAGCCCTTTTTTAGTTTAAAACACTGTTTTGTCATCAAAAAACCCCACATGCATTAAAGAAAACCACCTCTCCTGACATTCTTGCATGCACATATTCATGTACAGCACACGTGTGTCCACAGAGACGACAAAACAAGCAGCACATCCTCAGCAACGGCGCATCAAATGCATAAAAACAGCAACACAACTGGCAGAAATAAGGAAGGGAGGGAGGACAGACGTAGAGGAGAGTCTCCTCCAGGCAGCAGAGCTCTCCCTGCAGCTGGAGAAGTGTGTCAGCGTGTCTTTGTGGTCAGGAGGAGTGTGTTGTGACAGCAGGAAGCTGCGCTCACACCGCTGGCATCCTAATCCTCTTTCTTACATATCGTCTCATCTGTCCAGCTCTCTCAGCTCTCGCCTCATGTTTTTTTCTATTATTCTCACTCCTCCTAGCTCAGTCTTTTTGTCCTGTCCGTCTGCTCTTCAGGAACACACACACACACACCTATACATCTATAGGTTCACACACACTCGCCACTCTGCTCTTGTGATTATGCAGAGTTGGTGAATGTGTGTATGCAAATGAGGCAGAAGTGGTTTGCTGGTGTCACAGCGTGACTGACCGGCCTTGCAGCAGGTTGATTTGAGGAGCAGGAGTCAGTCGCAGTGGTTGGTTAGCCACCTTCCTCCCCTTCCCTTCACACCCAGAAACAATTTTGACACTCTCCCCGTCTGCCTGACCCCACTAGCTGTGGGAGATTTATGACTAGCTGGCTCCCTCGCTCTTTCTCTCTCCATTCCCCCTTTTCTCTCTGTTCTCACGGCTGTGAGTGTTCTGCATGGAAATGTGCTCACCTTCTCCCAGCTGGCCTGCAAAGCTATCTCACAGGGCTGACATTTTTTATTTATTGTATTCCCGCCTGGACAAGAGGACGCAGGAATCTTGTTGTAGCCTTGCTCTTTTTCCTCACTTTCTGAACTCCCCCTTTCTTATTTTTATACCCACTGCTGATCATTCCTTCTGCCTTCTTTCTTCTTTTTTGTCTTTTTTCTTTGATTCCTCTGATCTTCTTTGATTACATTTGTCTCAACCTTTGCTCCAGCCTGCTCTCTGCTGGATTCCACTCCAGTTAACCTTCCAATGATTGCCCTCTATGTGAAGGAGGAGAAGTAGGAAGTTTTTTTTTTCTCATTTTCTGTCAACAAGGATGAAACCTCGTTGAACCTATTGACCCAAAGTTCAGCGGCTCTCACGATTACCGTCAACACCGACTCTTGCAGCTCGCATTCTGCACCAGGCTGCTGCTGCCCGGGCCATTTTTTGCAGACAATAACATACTGTAGTTGATTCGCTGTGTGATCTGGCAGAGCTTTGTAATTCCCATTGTGTCCGTGAGCTCCCCTCGTGAGTGTCACACATTGTCTGTGCACCGCTGAAGCCCAGTGATGTGTGGCTTTTTTGGGGCTAATTAGCAGGATGGCAGATGTTGATGAGAGGAGCAACGCAGCGTAGCTCAGAGTTATGTGGATAGGAGGAGATTTCTGCAATGTGCAAGTGTGTTGATGCATTAACAGTCTTCATTGTCTTTTGACAAAAGTGCTTTTTGCAATAAAGGGTTGCAATCTCAACAAAAGCAACCAAAAATGCTCCTCAACGTCTCAGCAGTTAGCGCTGATGTCTAGCCATGACTAGATTACAGCTGTAGCAGCCAGCCACGCTTAATGTTGCCGGGTGATGAATAGAGTATAGACCTCTACATTTCATTATCTTGTTTTGTAATTTTCCAATGAGCCTGGCTTTCTTTTTTTTTGTTCCTAGAAGTTTTTAAGGCAGCACAGCCAGTTGTCTGAGTTTTATTAGACGGGAGCAGAATCACTCTCCGCTGCATTTGAGAAATAAATGGAAAGCAGCTCCCCAGCTCAATGAGGCACAGCAGTCCCTGATAACTTGCTGATGCATATGAATGAGAATGAGGCACACACACCACGCGCACACACACACACACACATCTGTCTATGGAAAACAAAAACACAGCCTTGAATATTTCTAACTATAAAACCAGAAAGCTGTGTTTATGAATTTCAGAGTGTGGCAGCGCCAGGAGGGTGCTGTAATGGAACCTCAGAGTTTAGCGATGTCATGTTGAGCGGTGTCACCAGGTTGACAGGACGGGACAGACAGACAGAGAGACGAAATGAAATGAAGCAAATCTGGAATTCATTTGTTCCTGGGGTGAAGGCCAATTCCCAGGGGCCCGGTCCTGCAGCGGGGTGGATTTGCTGTTCTGTGTGGGAGCACCACGTGTGAAACCTGTGGACCGGAGAAGGTCTCAGGAGGACACAGCTGACTTGCTGCTGCTCCTGCGACACCGGCGGCCATGTGTGTAATGGATATGCATTCAATTAAAGGTTGAGCAGCTATCACCAGAGCCAGGCTTTCTAAGAACAGTGTTGGGAAGCTTTACTGGGCTGCATGGATCATCACTTACAGAAAGTCAGCACCAAAGTGTACATTTGTGTTATCTGTGTAAGCAAGCGCATTAGTTGTACATTTAGTCTATAGAGTTGTAGAGTAGTAATGTTGGCGGTCAAGGGCTCTGAAAGTTAACAATATTGCATGATGGCGGTCTGGGTGGCTGTGTGTGGAGGGTCTGAGCTCTGAGTCATGGACCTCCAAGACTTTGTAACAACGTGGAACATGTTGCAATGATGTTGCAATGAACAGGAGCTAATTTAAACTTGACTGCAACACAGAGCAAGACTACAGAGGAGAAGAGGTCCGTTCATGGAGCCGCTCCTGTTTGATATCGATGATTGGTTTCCTCAATGAAACAATCTGACCATGTTCTCTTTTCTTTGAGATGCATCTTTGTCTTTTCCAAAAAAACTCAGATGAAACAGATGAAATTACGAGAAACAACTGACCTGATTTTCATGAAAGTCGGTGGAAAGTTGTAGTGGTAACAAGGAAGAACCCATAATTTTTTTTTAGCAGATCTGAATCACAAAATGCAACACTTATTTTTCTACTTTCATTAAAATTGTGAAATGTAGTATGGCCTTGGTGGAGACCAGCACTCTGCAAGTGCTTTTCTAGTTAAGGTACAAACAGATGAGTAAAAAGTGGGAAGTCAACGACAGCTCCCAAGGTGTATTTTTGTAATAAACAATCCAACCAACAAGCCAAAGAATTCAGTTGTGCTGGCAAGTTAAAAGAAGAGGGTCATGTTTGAAGAAAGCTCGCTCAGTAGTTATAATCAGTTCACTTTTGGATTTTGGTAAATTCAAAAACTACAGCCTGATGTTTGTTTGGTTACTGTGATATTGTCTGTAGGAACAGTGGCTCATCAGTCGGTTGACAGAAAGTTAATCGCTGATTGATTAATTAATTATTTAAAGCCATCTTGATTTCCATCTTGTTTTTCCTTGCACTATTTTCTGACATTCTGTACACCATACGATTGACTAATAGCAGATGAATTAATAATGGAAAATACAGGTCTGTTGTGAAGTTACATGGCGGAGAACCCTTGTGGAGCCAGCAGTCCTCCCTCTTGTGCGCCTGTGATGGCTCTGATGGTACATTAATGCTGTCGGACTTTGCTCTCGCCCCTCACCACATCTTCAGCACTATCTCCAGACAGTTAGCTACAAATGTTCTCATCCATCTTCTTGTCCCATTATGTTTTTTTTTTTTTGAAGGATGTCCCTCAACCATTAAAATTGATGGGAGTGATGAAAGAGGGGGAGGAGAGAGAGAAAGCGTGCTGCTTGATTGATCTTATGTCCACCCAGGAAAGATTAGCTCCGAGTATAATCTGGGCTTTCAGCGCTGCTTTTTCCAATATCCCAAGCAATGCAAGGGTCCGTTTTTTAAGGCTCTTTTTAGATACTTGGACAGACAGATGGACAGACCTGTATATACACAATCCTTTCCATTCCTTGCTTATATAAAGAAGCATCTTTCTGCGTCAGCCCCACTCCCCGTCATCACTTCCAGCGCTCCCTCTGCTTCATCCTCCTGCCTCCAACCAGAAGCCCGATCTGTCAGCCAACTATGTTTGATTACAACACAAATGGATGTCTGCGAGCTCCTTCGCTGCCTGTCTCGGGGATCCCAGCAGCTGAAATTGAGATCTAAATATGCTGAGATGATCTTTTTCCACTCAGGCTGTTTACAAAAGAGCAGTATTTACATCCTCACTCCGTAGCTCCCCTCTCAGCGCTTTATGCTATTCCCATACTTATCAGGTTGAAGACGCTGCAGAGGGTGTTGCATGACAACGACCTCGCAATTACTGTGAAATTTCACAATCGAATTTCGTGTGAATCACACGTTCAATCTGTATACTTTAAAAGCAAATATATTGTTTTAAGGATAGTGCTGTTTTAAATAAGAGAAATTGAGGAAGAAAGTTGCAATCCTGATCTCACATTTTGGCCCCGAGATATGCGCTGCACTCCTCGGATACAGATGGTGCCACATTTGCCACAAGACTTGAAGTCAATGGGTTTTTATCAGTGAGTCCACTAAATCTCACCGTGGAGGAGCAGAAGGGATTTAAGAGGGAGCTGATGAATTGACCTTTTCCTTTTCATCTGTTTCTTATCTCAATAAGAACCCAGCTGACCTTTTCAGCCACATATCAACTCTCCGACCCCCCTCGTCTCCTCCTGCCTCTCCAACCCGACATGAACATAGCACTTCAAAATTAGTTTTATCTCCCGTATGTGCTGCCGTCTGTGCTGATTTCTTTAATCTCACTCACAGCTACCGCCAAGGAAAAGCTGCACAAACAAACCATGACATATCATTTTCCTTCGGGAGGTAAAGCTGTTTATGAGGGAACAAATTTCTCCGCATTTCACTGCTGGGTGTCGGGTGTCAGAGTGCTTGTTTTGGCTGTTTGCTGTTCTAAGGTGTTCAGACAAGGGCTGTGATAGGAGGTTATCGTCTAATGTACGTGCGCAGAAACAACAAGAAACCAATTATAGAAGCAAACAAACTCCTGGAGGTCATCACACTCATTCACCTTCCTTTTTTTATTTCTATCACCTCATTAATTCATCGGGGATAACAGTAATCTCACTTTGGGTAAATCTCACTTTAGCAGATGCGGGTGACATCAGCGTGGCGTCATCCCTGAGTAACGCCGCGCCCTGTCTTAGTGCATGTTTTACTTTCGCATGCTAATCAAGATCAAAGGCCGTCAACTTCAATCAGACTGGAGGAGCAACGGAGAAAATGAACTACATGCCTGAAGATCTCAACGCCAATCCCCAGTGAACCAGAGCGTCTATTTAATGAATTGAACCCGGTGAAAGATGACTCAGATGTTGTGTGTGTGTGTGTGTGTGTAAAGAGCTAGGAAACAGCATGTTACTGTGGCTTAGTTGAGGGATATGAAATATTTTTTTCCTCATTTTCTTGTTTGTTGCCATATCTCTGCCGGTAAACAAAGGAAAAAGGAGCCATATTTTTCTGCCCCCATTATTATTAGCCATGACTTGTTGCCCTCAGTTTAACTCAGAACATGACATTATGCATTTTAAAGCAGCTATTTTATTCCCTCTACACGCACAAATCTCTGGTGTGTGCAAGAATGGTTGTTTCAGGAAACGTGTGTGCGTGCAGAGATATGCGTGTCTCAAATATTTGTGTCTCTGTCGAAATTGGTTTGCATCTGCGCGTGATTGCTGCAAGTATGTATATGTATGTGTCTGTCTGTGGTCGCTTTGGACTGTTAAATTCTACTTTCCACTTCTGTCCATGTGCGTGCGAGTGTGTTTGTGTGCTTTTTTTCATGTGTAGAGTGAGAACAGACCTGACAGCTTGTGCTTCTCCACTACAAACATTGGTGAAAACAAAGAGCTATGGGAGACACACAGGGGGTTGTGCATCTGCATCCAGGGTGCCTCTTAGCTGATTATCTGAGTTTAAGCAGACAGACGGGCCCTCATTAATTTATTTCAATTCACGAGAATGCATCTTCCCTTCTCCCAATTAGTGGGGATTGCGTGTGCTGGGAAGGAACATTCAGCTACAAACACACATAACAACCATAATGACTGTTAAATGTTAGGCACCTCTGAAACTGAAACTTATTTTTTCAATCAGCTCATGCTCTTGGTGATGGGGCCCAACATAACTACACACAATATTCGGCCAAACCTGGAACACCTTTGGTTAATTCACACAATAGATGTGTGTGTTTGTGCATTGTCTGGCCTCCTCTCATTGTTTTTTTCAGCAGGATGGATGAAGTCACTGTGACATCACCCACTGGTTTGTGTACCATTTGGAGGACACAAGATTTGCATTTTGGCCATTGCCATCTTGTTTTTTGTTTTTTGGGAAAAAGTACGGATATGAAAGCTGGAGAATGCTGTTATTGCTAACACTAGCACTAGCTAGCTCAGGTAGCCAGGTGCACCTGTAATTCAGAATAAACTGACAACTCTTTAGTTTCTTTTGTACAACTGAACGCTATATAAGATATTTTTAGGCAACCAAAATGTTCCAAAAACCCTGCTTTATCATCTATTTTACTGCAAATAAAACTTTAATTTACAAAGTGACCATCATGCGGTATTGAAGGAGACTTGAAACTAGCCATTGAGTCCATAAACTAATTCGGAAAATGTTAACTGAGATGATAAATAAGGTGAGAAATAGGCTACTATAGACTTCTTTTTGCACCCAGTGGAGTCGCCCCCTGCTGGTCATTAAAAAGAATGCAGGTTCAAGGCACTTCCAGAAAAAGGTGATGTCCATCTATTTTAATGCACCGATCAGAATGAAGCAAACCAGAGTCATGTTAGTTGTGTTTTTTCTTCTTTGTTGTCAGTGTCGCAGCATACGTACTACTGGAATAGATTTCTGCTTCTGTGCAGCAGGCAAACTTCTTTGGCATTTATTTTTCTTTTCTCTCAGTGTTTGTTGTCAGGCTCATATTCGAAATGAATTACACTTTTGGCATTCAGCAGCCACCAGGGAGATGCCACAGTCAATCAAATCTGACCACCACAACTACAAAGTCCTGATAAAACACATTCTTTGTGTTTGCTCCTAATAGAAAATAACTAGGACATTTTTCTAACTCCATAACTTGAATTGTTATTTATTTCATATTGTAGAAAAATAACTACGATTTAAAAGCGGAGCTGTCACTTGGGTACTTTAATAATACCATTACTTCTTCTTCTTGACCCTAACTAATTGCCAAAATATAAAAATATTAGAGTGGCTAAAATTTTTCACAATATGACAAATTAAGGCAAAATATCAAGTATAACAGTTTAATGGATGATCTGTGAAAACTGTGTTCCTGTTACATTTTACATCAGACAAAATGCGTGGGAAAAAAACCTTCATACCTAATTCAGTTTATCGAATATTATTACTATAATATAATATATTACTTTCAAATCAGGTTGTCGCATAATTTCATAAAATTTCAACAAAATATATTCAAGTTATCAGGATAGGATACCGCAGGATAATGTTGACTAATGACTGAGGTCTGAAAACAAATCCAACATAATATATTGTCCTTAATTTGGGTGTGAAGCAGAGATCTGCATTCTGTGGGTGTTTCAGTGCTGCTGGATGGTGACAAAACAAGGTCCTCTCTTTGCTGCTGGAGAAATGAGAGAGGACCTGACAGGAAACACAGGCTTTCTCTTATCAGTACGCTACAATGTGTTCAGCGTCCAGCTCCCCCTCCAGCCGCAAGATATCGGCTCCAACATCGCAGCTGACATTTGGAGAAATAGGATGGTGTCAGGGCAGCGGCTGCCTGCGTGATCTATAGCTGATAAAAAGAGGTGACAAAGCTCTGGTTTCTGGTGTTGGATGCCTTTTTTACTCTTTGTCTGTCTTTTACTCCACCTCCCTGTTTTTTTTCTTACTTTTATGCTTTAACTTATGTGCGGTGGCTCAGAAGGTGTGGATTGTCTGTGACAGGTGTGTGTGTGAGAGAGGATGAGTGATGCTGGAGAAGGTCAGGAGATCAGTCTATGTGTGTTGGGGGTGGAGGCAGGGTGGCGCTAGGGGTGTCAGGGTGACACAAAGCCCCCCCGGGTTGGCAGCCTTGCTGGGTGTCACTCCACAGGTCAGCGGGCACCCCCTGCGGCGCCCGTGATAAGCCCGGCCTGACAGCCGTTTGATGGGAGGGGTGACACGCACTCACACCTCCGTGCTCCCCAGCTCACATGGCCGGGCCCCGGGGAGGAAAGCGATAAGAAACTCCATGAACGTGGCCACTGCAGCGACTTTAGCTATCTCAGACATTCCTACAGGCTCAAACCCAAAGAAAACATGAGGAGCTATGACGGGTATTATTAGCCAGAGTACAAAAGCTAAACCACAAGCCCTTAGCTCTGTTTTTTAAACAGAACTTTCTGTTTTCAGACTGCGATGTGGCTGAGTGTTTAAGTATACAGTGGCGAGCGGCGCCGTGGCTTTATTGTTGCCGCCGCTGTCACACTGACACACTGACACAGTTCCAAAGGCCTCGCTTTTAATGAGCTGCATTTACAATGAGAGCATCACAATGGCTTTTTAAAAACTCCAGCCTTTCTCAAATGAAATCGATGCAGCATCAATGTGGGGTGAGTTTCACTTGACACCTCCAGTGTAAATGTAATTTAATTGGATTGCAAAATCTATTTAAAAGTCCAATTGAATTAGACTTTGAAGTAAGCAGTCTGCGGGTTAATTGATTTGCAAGAATATTTTCATAAAGATTTTAAATGCTAATCTTCGTTTAATAATTTGTTGTATCGGAACAAAGCAAAATGAAATTTTTAAGGCACACTTCATTTTATATGCATCAATATGAGTGTGTGAGAGGAAAAAAGTATTTTTACAACACAACACATTGTTGTGAAACAGCAGCTAGCAGAAGTTCACAGTAGAAAGTAGATGCAATCTTTGTGAGGTTGGAATGGCGACCATGTTTCTCCCCCGCAGCACTGCAGTCAACCCAGCACCTCCTACACAATCCAGATCCTCTCACAGTAAGACCTCCTTCCTCACAGCCTCAACACTAGCAGGCAGACTGGCACACTGAGGAGGGGGCCACCTGCCTTATTCAGCGCCTTGTTCTGTAGCAACAAGAAGTTGCACTCACAGACTGACTTGTAAAAGCTTAAAAATGTGTTGCTCTTGACTTGTAACACATTGTAAGATCATAAAGTTTTAAAATGCATTGATATTATCCAAATTTACTATCCAATTCCATTGTTCGGGAACTGTCTGCCAAGAACAACTTTTTACCTGCCAGAATAATTTATATGTGTTTGTCTTACCATACCAGTATACATTTTGTCTTTCT
>CAFUXE010003093.1:939722-958379 GCA_903364295.1 Serranus cabrilla
TTTTTTACAAATAGATTTCTCCCACCAGCTGACCTGACAGAAGTCTTCATCTGTCTTTGGCAAACTCACACTGCTGTGTTTTATTTGTGGGGGGAGGGTCAAAACTAATCTCTTCAAACAGATATCTGCATATGAATGCAGAGGCAACTGGACACGATTTTGGTAATGAAAGTGTTCTGGTTTTCGTTTTCAGTCTGTTTGTAGTCTGAATAATGATGAGTGGACTTGGGTTGCATGCTGGTAAACATGGAGGTCCTTATGGAGAGGAAAAGAGGCAGAAGATGTTGGCTGTAATGTAATCTTGTAACCCATCGGTTATTATCTGATGGTCATTCCGATCTTTTACTAGCCTTTTTAAAGTTTGTCTGCATTTAAATGCTAATCAGACTATAAACAATGCCTGCGGCTAGTTGGATACCTGTTGTCAGGATAGCCACTGGCTCAACTGGAACCCCAGAAATATTGGTCCTTGCACCCAGAGGCTAAATCATCATCAAACCAATAGCCGATGAGTTGTTAAAACTGACCAGTGTCCGCTTGTTCAGGCCCAACCACCTGTGAGCTCCAACTGGCTTCCATACCTGGGCCAGGGTGGGTGCAGTCTTTCTTTTCCATCTTGACCTGTTCATCATCTATTGTTCTCTGGCACAGATGTATTTTTGTCTGAAAAAATAACAAATTATAATTCACAATCTGTGAAGGCGTTTGAGTATCGCCATGTTCATTCACAACTGAGTGTAGGTTGAGGTCAGCAGGCAGTTCAGTGCAACATCTGTTGTGATGCAAGTTTTTCACTTGACTGTTGAGGTGATTAGAAAGCTGAACCTGGTGCCTCCATCTGGGTGGAAACAGCAGGCAGACTCCGAACAGGCTGGAGTGATTACTGTACTTATTGTATCTGGCTTGGGAACACTTCGAGTTAGGCCAGAAGGAACTACAGAGAAGGATGTCTTGCCACCTAGACCTGGATACGAAACAAAGAAGTAGAAGGGTGTACCAGCCTATATATATATATATAAAACACTATAACTTTAGAAGTCACAACTGTAACTTTGCAAAAACTTTTTGGAGACAAACATTTTATAAATGCGTCTCAGTGGATGTGCAGAGTCCCTCTTCCTCCATCAAACTGTCCTCTGGGGTGAGCTGTGTGAGCAAGAGAGACACAGATCAAGAAAGACGAGACGGAGACTGGGTAATGTCAGGGGAGCACTGAGAAGTAGTCCATTAGTGTCATTGGCACATCACCAACTCTGAGTGTCATCGTTCCATGTCAGTTTCTCTCCATCGCTTGTCAAATGTGAAGTAGGAGTGGCTGCTGTCATCACACACACACATGCTGAGAGCCTCCTAAAGAAACAGACAGTGACTGATCACTGCCAGAAGACCTCAGCCAAACATACTGAGCGGCAAATGATTCTTTATTTAACTGAAAACAAGGTCTGTGTTTTACCCCAGTTATATACATTGCAAAGAGGGACTGATATTAACTTGGATATCGGTACCATTTTTATATCATGGCAGTTAAACAAAGTGAATATGATTTGGAAGCAGTGTTTTCCTCAGAGGCGTGCCTGTGGTACTGAGGGAGCCTGAGGGAATAACACAGAGGTAATCAATACCGGAATGTCTGTTTTTAGACACTGAGTGGATTTTAGAGTGTTTGTGAATTAATCAATAGCAGAATATATTTTGACATACAGAGAGAGAAGGGGGTGGGATGAGGATGGGCTACTTCCTCTACCTGAGGGCTGCTATTCATCAGGGAACTGACAGAACGCTGTGAGAAAAAAAAGGACAAGGAGCAAACAGATAGCTCCCACTTGACATTGTGTTTGTGTGTCAGTATGGTCCGGAGGGGGGTTTATGCAAGCGTGTGTGTGTGTATATGTGTGTGTGTCCTTGCATGCCAAAACATCACACCACGCTTTTTCAGCTCTCCACTAAATTTTCCTGCTCTTGGGAGAGAGTTGTATTTCAGGAAACACACAGTCTGGAAATATCCCGGTTGCTTGGGGAAAATCTATCACGCTTGCTTGTTTCTTTGTACAGGAGTGAATTTGGCAGTCACACAACTGAGGGAGTTCCGTTTTCCTCCCTGTCTTTGTCTGACAGGTCTACACTGCAGCCCACACCTCAGCCAGGGCCCCAGGTGAATCTAAGATATATAGGTCTTCTTATGCTAGAAAATGGCCACTCATGGCTGAAGCCCGCAACGGTGATCCTCCGTCTCAAACATGAAATACAGGTGTCATTTGTAGCCACGATTTACTGACGGCGATCAAAAAAGCAAAAATATATTTGCACCGAAAGCAGGCGACATCAATTTTTAACATTAGTGCACAATGGCATCCAGTATAAAGCTGAAATTATGCTTAGAAAGCAGGTCACTTGGGTTATAAATAAAAACCACCAGGACTGGCATTCAAGTTCATCCATTTCCTTGAGCAAACCAAGAATAAATTTCTTGTAAAGTGAAAAGCGATCCATCTGCATGTTTACAACAGGTAACACATGGATTGTCCCCTGCAACGCTTGCGGTGGCTTTAAATTTAGATGGTGGGTGAGAGAAGAGGAGCTCTATCATCTGTGAAGTGACAAATCCTGGCTGTGGCGTGTTGGCAAACTTGCTAAAGCAGCATATTTATTAATGATTGCTGTATCTGCTGGGTGAGCAGGTGGGTTCATTTGAAAGTCAATTACAAAATGTTCTTTATCTCGCGTGTCATAAAATCTAAGCTGAAAGGCAGACCATCAGAGGTACTGTTTTCTATTATTTAAAATCAGTTGCTTTGTTCAACATTTTGGGGAGTATGCTTGCATGCTAACAAAAGCAAGACCTATAGATAATTAGCTTATCTTAGCATACAGACAGGAAGCACAGGGAAATAAAGAAGTGTTTGGGTAATGCCTCTCAAAAGTGTTTGGTCTGTTCTGGGATGTTAGCAAAGCAACAAGGTGGTCGTAAATGATACTTTTTCTTTTGTAGATATGTATGGCTTATTCTTATTGAACAAAAACATACTATTCTGCCAATAGAGACGGAGGGCTCTTAAGCCCCGCCCCCACTGGAGGGGAAAACAGTCCATCTCTCTCCACTGACTTTTTAGTGAATTAACGTATGTTGGCAAACAACAGAAAAATGTCTGAAAGCTGCTGTGTAGTGAAATGCACTACCAACAGGATAAAGAACCGTAACTACATTTTTAAAAAACAAAACTTTCAAGAGGACAAAAGTAGACATAGACATATACAGACATGAGACATTAGCAGTTACAATGGAGAAAATATAGCTAACATTAGCTTGCTAACAGCCAACTTGTCCTGTCTGGTACAGGCTTCTTAAATCTAACAGTTTTAGCTTGAAACAAGTATTTTGTTGGCGTTCCAGTCTTTGATCGTGTATAGTGGCACCCATAGACGGACGTATACACACTGCTCTGTTAATTGATAGATGAGAGTAGTATCTAACGTGTTATCTAACTGGCAGCAAGAGCAAGCACTATGCCCCAAAATGTTAAACTAGTCTTTTAAATAGCTTAATCGTGGAAACTTGTGACGTTCTTATGCCACAATGACAGTAAGGGTACAGGGGTTTGTATGGTGGATGCGCACACACAATATCCGACTGCAGCTAAAGTTAATGTCCCTTCAGTCAGTAACAGTCAGCATATCTTTTACCCATGACAGCAGTCTTTCCAAAGCCATGACTGCAACATTTCCTTGATCTATAGCCACATTTTAATTGTAGAGGTGACACCCCACATGGGCCATGTTGTGTTGGCTGTAGTGCTGCTTTAAGATGTAATTGCATCCTTGTAGACAACTGACCTCATTTACAGCAGACGTTTTGATATACTGAACGCAGGTGTAATTGATGACATGAATAATGGTCGCACTCTATTCAGGTGTTCCAGTTCTAGTGCCCTGGTAGTGTGCATGCTGACTCTCTGCAATGATTTACTGGCACAGTTAAATTGTACAGAGCCATAATTAATCAATATTTTTAGCTACACCTGAGCTTTTTCAGCAATAAAAAGTCAAACTGTACGCTGACAGACGGGTCTGATTATCCTAAAAATACACTTTGTGTGACTTAAGTAGTTGTGTGAACCAGCGGGGAGGCTCTTTGTTGAGTACCACGCTGTCTTCACATGGACTATTTCTGCACCCACTGAGCTGTTATCCTCCTGTGCTAAATGTTGGTGTTTGGCAGAGAATTAAATGTGCGAAACAGTGAGGGAGAGAGAGAGAAAACCAAAAGTGCCAGATGTGAGCAGGCTTAACAGGTTGCCCTACTGCTGCTTGGGACCAATTAGCATTTGTCATGACCAACTTCCACCCCAGCACCAGTCTGTATGTTTTGAACACAGATTTCTTTTCACTTGCAATATGGTTCATATTTTATTAGCTTCACTAATTGTCTCCATCAACAGCCGTCCTCCGCCTGTCTCCAAGTCATAGAATTGTTATCAGAAAATCACAGTGGAACAGACGCTTTGCTCCCAAGCAGTTGCGCTCATCTAATTATAAAACACTAGGTAAATGTTGAGCAGATGCCCTCCACCAATACACCACCCTCCCCCTCCCTGCCTTCCAATTGAGAGAGCCATTTGGTCTCATTCTAGTGTTACATTGGCTCCACATGGAGTGTTGATCCATGCCAAGTGGCTGCCGTGGTATAAATGAACCTAATCGCTCGCCAACTCTACACACCGTCCGGCAGACAAGAACAAAAGAAAAACTTCCACTTGAGCTAAAGTGGTTCACTACACCCTGCTGTGGTGCTTCACTTCTCAGCCCTCCTCAGCTCTGGAGTCTGCAGTGAGTGTGATAGTGTCAGAGGATGCTGCACTACCATCTAATGACTAATAGCTTCAGTGTCCTTGTGCCTTGCATTTGGCAGGGCAGTGCAACAATTAGGCATCTGTTAGTGGAAGACAAATAAGGAAAATAGACAACAGGGGGAGAGGGTGAGAGAAGAAAATGCGACTTGTATCAGTTAATGTAGCAGCCTGTGACCTGGATGTTCACAAAGCCAACCTAAGTTAAAAACAGCTTCCGGTGCATTGAATGGCTTTGTTGCTCTATAGTTTGCTGCTAAGTAATCTATAATCTTACCTAATTTGATTTATTTTATCCCAGCATTGTTTGCCATGTGGTTCAACGCCAATCCTCCCGAACAATCAACTACCCTCTGATACACCTTTTCATTTCTTTTATAGATGTGATTCCAGCTCCCTTCTCTTCCCACATGGCTCGGTTTTATTTATTCAGCCATATTTCACTTGTTTCTTTTGATAAAAATAACTCTTGCTGTTGCAGATACTGTCGTAATTTGCACATTTGCTTGAGCAGTGATGAATGACAGCACAGCTAGCACTGCCGAATGTACCTTGAATTTGGATTGAGTAAAAACTTTCAAGTAGGGCCAGAATTTAATTCCAGGAATTTCCTGCCAAAGTGTGCAGAGAACAATAGAAAAATGGCAATTAAAGCCCATGAAGATGGCTGCATGCAGCATTACTTAAGTTCCTGCAGTGAAAAAGCGGGATTTGTTTATCAGGCTTCAAGTTGGACATCATGTGGTCCTCCTTCTTCTCCTCCTTCAGTGTTCACATCTTTCTCCTGGCCTCATTACCCCTCATACCACACGCCCTGTGCTGGGGAGGCAGAGCAGCTGTCACTTCTGTCTGGCAGGAGTGTCCCTCCTCTCCAACACAGCCACAAGTGACCTGTTCCTGTCTCCGAGCCAGGACAGATGACAGCCCCGCTGCAGCCTGTATGATCCAGGTGTGGGCGCCGGGTATAAGCTTCATTGGGATCCAAATCATGGCTGTGATTGCACTTAATAGCTGATTAAAATTTAATCTTGGCCTCGCAGTGGTAGGGATAAAGCCTTGTAAAACAATGCTGACTTCGTGCACAGGTAGGATGAATCAGAAGTACACGTACACACAGAAATAATCACATGCGCGTGCACACGGAGCATCCATTACACAACACGACCATAAATCTGCCTCTGAATTAACCAGTGAGTAGTGGCTGATTGCTGCAGCGGTCCCCTCTCACTCTCAGGAATGAGAATAAATGAGCGGACGCTGGCATGAACAATCCTTTATTACACCCATTAGGCAGAGGAACCAGAGCCTTATGAAACCGGGGACACCAAACGCGCAGCCCAGTCGTCACATACGTGGCCTACTTATGGTTCCCATGACAGTGTGAAGACCCCCCCTTACTCCCATCATTGCCACCACACATGCATACCATTACCACATTACCCACCGCCCCCAATCTCCCATCCGTTTGCACAATCAGTGGATGCTGCACAGCCGTCTGCGTGCTCCTTGTCATGTCAAAATATTTCTGAAGTGGCGGCTAATAAGTGCAGCTCTGGAGTGCCTCCACAAGCTCAATATGTTCATCAACACATTTTTTTTTTTTTTTGGAGAAACTTCAAGCGAAGGCAGAATCATTAATCAGGAACTTTGCTGTGTATTGCCTGTAAATCATTCCACTCATTCCTGGATGCACTCTTCAAACAACAACAGCGCCAGGTGTTCTTAATCAAGATTGGTTTGTTTGCTTGTTTTTTGCATACATTAAAATTGCCAGGTGGACTATTTTTTCATTAATGTATTCTCCATCAAGAGGAAGGTAATGTTACAGCTCATTTACTGTGCAAAGCTTCAGGTCATATAAACATGTTTTGACAGGTGTTTCATTACATTCAGAATAGACTGGCTGACATTGTTTGTGGTAGTTACTATTAGAGGTTACACTCGCTGCTGTTAGACAGCAGTGTAGGAATTTATGTTGGTCTCTCCTTCATACGAAGCAATCAGCTGTGTCATTGAACTCTTATGTTTGGTAATTGATCATAATTATCACCAACAAAGCCCTATTTGGTCACTTCTGTCAGTGTTTGTAACTTAAAATAACCTTTCCTTCTGTGTTTCACAATAAGGGGTGTCCCAAATAGCATTTTTATGGCTTTGAAGGTGCAGTTAGAAATACCTGTGGCTATTCGAAGCTTCGGTGTGGTTGTGGGGAAGCTGCTCCATGTTCTGGCTGTTGCTGGAGCTGATTGAAAAAATTTCCAATTCAACAAAATCTGCAAGTCTGAATTGCTTCTGGTGTGGCATGATGGCGTGAAGAGGATGCAAAACAAACTGGGTCACAACTGGAACGTAGCACAGCTGCACCCGGTGAAATCCACGGTCCACATTTTGTCTCCAGCACACGAGGACCGAGATCAGTTTCAAACTTTTAAAAAGTCACTTTCAGATACTTTTTGATTGCCGTTCATGGACAGGAGGAGCTTCGTCTCTCGCTCTCTGATAAAATAACAAAACAATACAAACACAGACATTTACCATGGCACAATCAAAGCTTCAAAAAATGGGCACTATTTTCAGTACAGTTTTCCATTGGCGAGTGAAATATAATGCTTCGCTTTACAGAACCGGATAGAGCTGAAATTTTGGCCCAGTTCAGCCCAGATCCAACAAAATTGTACAAAAATAAACAATTAAATCTTTTGGCCTTGAGTGACTATATAACCAGCATCATCATTTGTCGACCCTGCCATCATGATGAAGTAACATTGGTGTTTCAACTCTTAATTAAGCTTTTGTGAGCTGGGCAGAACAATACATTCACAAAAAGCACAATGAAAAATAAGGAAACATTTTCCAAATGCTAAATTCAACAAAAATTCTAGAACTTGACACACTGGTGATTGTCAAAAGTTTTCCTCTGTTCTTTGTATTTCCCAAGAATAATTAGCTATCATCAGCTAACACGAGATGGGACTCGTCAACCAGACAAGAAAAAGAAATCTGGATGATTGTGCCTTTGTAAACCTAATATCAAAAGTAATACTTAATAGTGACATTCAAAGTTAAATGTTTAATTTTAAGCTTGTTTTATCGGGAAACAAAATTTCATCAAACATCAGATGTCTACATTGTTAAGAATGTCTAAAATCCATCATTTACATTAATTGAACTGATTTATATTAGTGAAGACCCTAAAAAGGTGCTTGGTCCTGTTGTACCATGAGGCTGATTTGAGTGTAATTTAATGGTCAGTGACCTGAGCATTGGCATATGTTTGGCCCTCTATGAGTAAAATAGAAATGAGTTTGATGTGATTGATCATGTCCTTGCCTCTACCTCCGGTCTGACGTGAGGTACAGTATTTTTGATTAAGCATACAGTAGCTCTTCTGAGTATCATTTCTGCCTCCACTGTTCCGACTGTGTAATCAGGACACAGTGGGAAGCACTGAATTGCATCCAATTTCCTCTCACTCCCCTTTGTTTATTGACTCGGGGACCTGACAAGGAGTGAGACTCGAGTGGGTTGAGAGAAAAACCATCGACATCGACTCCTCCTAACCTCTCGCTGGCACTTTTCGATGTGCCATGAACAGCACAGCGGGGAGCCTTGAAGTAGATTGATTACACTTGTGATCACTCTTCTAAGATAATGTCCTTCCTTTTAATCACGCTTTGTGCCGCTGCTCTTTACAAGGATAAGATTATCATCAGCAACTTCATCACTGTCTCATTGTAAATGCCGTCCTAATTGGACAGCTCTGCTTCTCATTGGAAGTTTTGATCTTATTTACTGCTGTGTGTCCTTCAGCTGGATCACTTTTGGATGCTTTTATTTTGTTGTCCTCTGGTCTCTACGCTGTTTTCTCCAACACACCGTGAAGTCAAATGTGTTGTCTTTACTTTCTAAGAAGCACATTTGAGGATTTTTAGTGCTGGAGTGTTAGGTGATTGTAATTACTCCCCAGGACTTCTAAAACAGCTCTTTGTAGAATCAAAGAGTTGGCCCTATTTGCAGTGTGTTAGCTTGATCCCTGCAGTGTTGAGCTTCGCTGAGTGCTCTGATGTCAATAACCTCGTATTTACTCATTGGACACCAGAGAGGCCTTATAATCCTGCGACTCCATAAACCTGACATTTCATCAAAACACACCAGGCATTGACTTTCCAGACACCGGCTGTGCTTTTTCTAAAACATTTCCAGTGCTTGAATTAAGATTTGAGGACGATTTTTTGTGCAAAGAAGGCTTGAATGAGAGTTCAACACCCACAGCCTCGGGCGATCATCAGTGATCCTGTTCTTTTGTTCTCTTTGACATCGGCAACATTGACCAAATCTGCTCGCTGTCAGTCCATGAGGCACTCTTGATTTTACTGGTCCGCTCTCTTGTCAAGTCCTTTGTGCTGGTTGACATCTGTGATGGGACACTAATTACTCTATTTGCCTTTGAGGAAGGTGTTAAAAACAGCAGCCTCGGGCACACAATACCCACAATCACACACATGATGTGCAAAAATTAATTGTTTTGGGAAGGGACATCTTTTTTTCTTTTTCTTTGTCTAGAGCGAGAATCTGAAACACTTTGTAGTTTAGGTCTTCTTTTCCTCTGTCTTATTACCTTTTCTCCCTTCCTTCTTTCTTTCCTTTTCTCCCTTGACTCCCCACCTGAACTGGCTCCCAGCTAATGGCTAACAGGCAGATCAGTGGCAAGCCGCAGGGGTCCTCACTGACCTTTCAAACCCTGCCATTTTATTATTTGCGCTGTCAAAGCTCCACGTGCCGCCGTCTGACCTCTACGCTCATCCCCAAACCAGCGAGCGTGTGGCAGCCTCTCAGACAAAGAGCCAGTAGGAGAGGAAAGCCATGAGGAAGTCAGACGAGACGCCTTTGTTGTGATCACGAGTGAGTCTGGCATTATGTAAATAGTGCTTATCCAGTGTTAATTGCCTCTGCTGCCAGGATGAGCATATTAAACGTGAAGGAAACAATTTACGGCTTTCAAAGTCTCCCCAGGCCACCGTGAATAAGACCGGCCCTGGCATTCAAAGGCATCTCTACTGCCATCTGCTACCTGTGTCATCTCATCGGCACTCTAAAACTTCATGGGAAATGGCAGATGATAAAGGATAAATCTAGTTCATTGCATCCTGGGTCTTATTTTTCTTGTTTTTTGCTAGAATTTGTCACTTTAATAAGAACATTCCACTCTTCAAGTTGATTGCTGAGATCTGGAAATGCAGCAAAAAACCATGAAAAACTGTGCAGCTCCTACCTAAACTCTCTATAAACATCCAGTACAGTTTACAGGCAAACTTCCTGGTTCAACCATGGCCTACTTTACCATACTAACCGGTTCAACAACTCAACTGGCCGAAAATCTGCTGACAAGTAAGCAGCACACGCAGCAAGACCTACTACTACCACAGACTGTCACCCGTGACTGTCAGCCTGGTGTGTCAGGGCCTTAACTGCTTCTGTATAGCACATTAATTAATCAAAATGTAAATATTTCTTGACTGCAGTGACTTCCTTGGGGTTTGCCGTCACAGTGAGGTTGCCAGGCAACCAAGAGAGGCTGTCTGTAGCTTCATATTTAAAAGAGAGTGGTGTCGATCTTCTCATCAAACTCTCAGCTAGAAAAGCAAATAACCCCTTTTTCCAAAAATGGCTTATCTGATATGCCTACTCATGTACCCCAAACACTTTGTTTTAACTGCATTCCCAGTTCTCAGCAGCTACTTAGCTGACAGTTTCTTCATTGCTGATATACACTCACTGGCCACTTTATTAGGTACACCTGTTCTACTTCTTGTAAACGCAAATATCGTAGCAGCCAATCACATGGCAGCAACTCATGCTGAAGACAACCTGCTGTAGTTCAAACTGAGCATCAGAATGAGGAAGGAAGGTGGTTTAAGTGACTTTGAACGCGGCGTGGTTGTTGGTGCCAGTAGATCAGAAACTGCTGATCTACTGGGATTTTCACACACAACCATCTCTAGGGTTTACATAGCATGATCTGAAAAAGAGAAAATATCCAGTGAGCGGCAGTTCTCTGGGCCAAAAAGCCTTGTTGATGCTCAGAGGTCAGAGGTGAATGGCCAGACTGGTTTTGAGATGATAGAGAGGCAACAGTAAGTCAAATAACCACTCATACCAACCAAGCTACGCAGGAAATCATCTCTGAACACACAACATGTAGCAGATGAGCTACAGCAGCAGAAGAACACAGTAATAGCTCATAAAGTGGCCAGTGAGTGTATAAGATTGTCAGAACTAATCATAAAACCCAAATTCTATCAAACCTCTTTAAACATTCATGTTGTCTGTTTCTTAGTCTGTAAGTAAAGAACACAGGAAGACAACAGAAATGGACTACAGACAAGAAGACAAAGTGAGGAAATAGCAGTGGCGGCACTTTTGTGCATATAGTGTGTACTTTGTGCCTTTTTAAGTGTTGAAAGGACTCTTACTAGGCACTTTCCTTTGTCGAACCTCCTTTCTGTCTCACTCTCAGCACATTTCGAGGTGTTCCATGACAGTACCCGCTTGATTTTCTTCAGTCAGCATATGGATGGCACCATTACTCCTTACAACATCTTTTCACGCCAGCCAGGCCATTTTGCTGATCTGCACAGCACATACCATCATCCGACTACCCCCCGTCTCCCGCTCCTTTTCCCGCCCCCCAAACCAATTACCAGTTATCACCAAGGAGGAGGCTGTTCATCCATTAGTTATTCATCCACCCAAGTGCCGCTTTTACTCTAATTCGATTTTCTCTCTCCATTTTACATTAAAACTCACTCCAAGATGTTAAGATCTTAAAAGTTAAGCACAGAGATTAACTGTGCATCTCTAAATCTCTTTAACAAATATACCCTGCATGTACCATTAACCTTGAACAAGCTGATTAACTTAGCACTCTGTTTCCCTCATCAGTCCCAAATCATATTTAGAATCTGCTGCAGAATTTCATAATCCAGCCAAAATAGGATGGTACAATTATCTCCCATTCAACTGTAATCTGTTAGTGATGAAGATGGAGCGCGGTATTGATTTAATTTCATGGGAAAGTGATCCTAAACAGAACAGGAGGATGTGGTGGATATTATTAAACAGCGCTTCTGATAAAACGAGCCAAATACAATAAGAAATCTGATGAAATGTTTTCACAACAATCTTTCATATGCGGCATTATGAATGCGGCTTTATGCCTGTGAGTCTGAGCCTTTCTCCGTCTTATCTGTGTGCTCACTTGTGTGCACATGCTGTGGGTATTGATAGGACTGAAGAAGCTGTTGCAAATTTTAACAGAAGCGTTCCATTAATGCAGTAGTCCTTCTGGTAAGGGATAATGCCTAACGAGGTGTCCATTATCAGAAATTAATGGGCGGTGGGGAGGCCAGCAATTCCCGATAATGGACACTATGAAGGCCATTATCCCACTTACACCATGGTGCTGAAGAAAAACAATGCTATTCTTATATTTTCATGCATTTTGCAAATAAAATCTATAGTTTTTCTGTGTACTGTCAGTTGCAGCCTGATGCAAAAAGTTCAGTAGCGAATAGGATGTGAGACGATCATTGACAAAGTACATATACTTGCAGCTTGTGTGTTACAGTGTCCATCCACTGGTATGCAGAGGATGGTGTGGAAGTCCCTCATTGGTGTAACAAGTTGTTAGGGTCTCCATAGAGACCTAGTTACTGTAATTATTCATTTTAGATACAAGCTGATACTGTAGCCAGTGGGTTAATTTTGAATAATGAACTGACAGTTTCATTAGAACCACATAGTAGGTCTGCATTGTGAGGAATTAATGGACATCCTGCTGCCAGTCAGAATCAAGTATTCACCCAGACTATGACAATCAGTGCTCACATTCATGCAAGTTACGTGAAAAATGTGATGAACATTAGGTCACTATGTGATCACTGGACAGACTGAGCACATAGAGACAGTAATCAATGGTAACATCTCCTGTTTGCTAACTCCTGAATCGTCACAGTAGTGGTGCATTATTGGGCGTTTTAACTGTGTTGTCATCACTACATTTTGAATTTTAATTCCTGACATTACTTGTCACCAAAACAGCAATCACATTACTTCAAAACACTACTAAGTAATGTGTTATTGACCACATGGCAGCAAACAAGGTGTAAAGGAGGAAGTGAAGGAGCTGCCGGTGGCAGTAGATGGTAAAACATTCCTGAGCTCAGAGATTTCTCCACCTGCTCTGCTTCACAACACGTTTGACATTGAGTGTTGGTCGGGTTCATGCTGAAGTCTCTCCTGCCTGTGTCCTTTTATAACAGTTGCCCTTGCGCTGAGTGATTACGGCTCGAGATTGGATAATAAACGTATGTAAAAAGGCGGACCGTGAATTTAAGAGCAGCTTGAATGAGCTGATATACTTTGAATGAGTTGCGCAATAAAGGGAGTACTCCACACAAGATTGCTGCTCAGAGAAGAAAATTGGCAGAATTCATCAAATGTTCTGCAGGCATAAAACCTCTGCAGCAGCGTTAGAGCCTTTAATGTAAAAAATAACCCAGGGGCCTTGTGCAGTGTGTTTTATGTGGTTGGAGGGGTTAAAGGAGGCCTGCACATTGGTTCATGTAGAGATGTTGAGGGGATTGTCAGATTTCCCCAGTGGCATGCTCTCTCTCTTTGTCTCCCTCCCTCTCATGTCATTGGATCGTTGCTTGAGTCACTCAGACAGTAGCGCTGACTGTCTAGGAGTGATTCATGCAGTCATAAGGGCTGTACTGTAGCGGACCTTGGCCCATATTTTATTCTGACACTTATTATTGAAATGAGACTTTGGGTGTAAAGAGGAACCCAAGCCGTTTTCTCACTCAGAGGATGAGGTAGCTGACATGCTCACATCCAAACTCAGCCTTCCAGCATTTGGAATTACATCAGGGACTATTTAATTCCAGCTCTCTCCTGAATGTTCCCGTTCTCACTTGTATATGGATTTTTTTTTTATGTTTGAAAATGCAAATTAAGTTTCACAAGTTGAAAGATGGAATTGCAACACATTGATGTCGAGCGGCAGTGTAGCGGCTGCCGTTCAGGTGCTTCGAGCCGCAGAAGAGGCAGACTGCAGCAGTCAGTCGACAGCCGTCTCCCCATCCTCCACTCTATTGTTGTTCGATTCAGTTGGGAAAATCAACAAACAATATAGCAGCAACGTGAGACGAGATATTTTTGCCATTCAGGGTCCTGGAAGTAGAAATCCAGCTTATTTTTCTGCATAGAAAATGCACACGGCACACTGGCAGTAGCAGCTTTTCTGAGGCTTGTGCTGGCACAAATGATTGGTACAAAAGATGAGCCACTGCGTTCAGAAATATCTGGTTCTTTGATAAAAAAGCCAATGCTGCAGGCCTGTGTACAGTACATGAACACTTGGGGAGAGAAGTCAGCAATGACTTCCAATGGGTGCTCTGGCAGCACAGGGGTTCAGGGCACAGACCATGAACTGCAATGTCCTGACTTCAAGTCCAGCCAGAGACCTTTGTGCACAGCATTCCCCATCTGTTTCTCCCCTCATCTGCTGTCCTCACTCTTCTGTTGACTCACTTTTAAAGACATATAACGGTCCTAAAAAAACTATAAGTTTTAAGGAGCATTCTGCAGCAGCAACTACTTTGTTAGAAACCTGTCAAACGAAAAAAGTATTGTTTTTTTTTTAAATATGCTAATTAGCTTCCTTGCCAAGACTTAGATGAAAAGATGGATACTAGTCTTATATCTGCACACTAATTATGAAGCTACAGCTACAGCTGTTGATTAGTTTAGCTTAAAAAAAAAAAAACTACAACACCTTCAAAGTGAACGAAATAACACAATGTATCTTGTTAAATCTGCACAAGAATAGAAAAGTTTTCTGTCTCTATGTTGAGAAACAATGATGATAATAACTAAGAGGAAAAACTTTAAAATCAATGTTTACAGTGAGTAAAAATGATCCTGCCCTCTCCACTCTCCCAACTCTGTTTGCCCGAGCTGTTTGAGCAGACTTATCTACTCAATGTCTTGTCAGGTCTCATCCACAGTGCGTTTACCTAGCCGCATTTTATGACTTCTATCATAATTCAATCAGCACTCAGTTATGATGGTTGACCGGTAGCAGTGGCCTCTTCTATCTCCAGATTACAGCTCTGGTGGCCATGTTTCCTCCCCCCTCTAATATACCTCCACCTCCTCTGGCACTGTCACTCCTCTTTGTCCTCCAACTCTTTCATCTGAGGGCTTCACACAGCTGACTGGACCTTAACGCCGACAGGTTATGTTGCTTTTCCCCAAAAGATGAGCAGATAGAACATGCGTGTAATCGACGGCTGTAAGCGCTACACTCCCGAGGCCTGATGACCTACATGTTACACTTTCTCCATCTGCCTGCATACACTTAACACCCCACAGGCTGCCACTCAAACCAGCAGGTGACGGCACACAGGAGACATTGACTGTGTGTTTCGGAGGCTCGCTGCATGTACAGATGTTAAGCACAACACCCAAGGTTACGCACAATGGTTAAACACACTCTAATGCTCTTTTCTACTGCCATGGAAAGCCTTGTTTACTTGTCTGTGTTGTCGAAGTAGAAAGGATGACCTTCATTCCCTTCAGTGCATTTCCAGTTCAACCAGGGAACGAGTGAAGACACTTCTCCTTGTGCACACCATAATCTCTATAAAATTAAAAACAAAAACATTTCATTAAGATTCAAAGTGCTGCATGCAAGCCATAAAGCAATGTATGCAGTTAATTCGAAGGCATAAAAAAAAGCTAATGGACTATTAGAGTCTACTGCCCGGGGCTGCCTTTTCTCCTTGCAGAAGTAGTACATCAATCACTTGTATCAGTAATCCCCTGCAAGCTGCCGGCAGTGTCTGCGCCTCCTGCCATAGAAATGGTCCCTCAGCAGAAGCAGCATCACATGTGGCTGAAGTTGACATCTTAACAGATAAAACTGGCCCCACTTTACTACCACTGTCACTACATTGTGCCCTTGGTCTTTGGAGATATTGATGGGAGGCAGCAGTCGATGAGACAAAAACACTGACAGAGGAGACGCCTGAGGAGTCGGGCTAAGCTGCTACGTGTTTGTTCTTCCTCGCTCGTCCTCATACCTGGAGGATGCACGATAAGATGGGACACAGATGAGAGAACCTTCAGGATTGCGTTTTTGCTGTAGGCGACGATACACTCATAGTTGTAAAAACAGTGACTTTTGGTGAAGTTTTCAAGTAAGACTGTTTGTTTGTGCGTAACAGCTCAGAAGAGCTTAAAGTGACGTGTGATATTTACTGAAGCGGAGACTTAATGCACTCAGCTGCGTCACAAGTACACAATTTTCGAATGTCTTTGTCAATATGGGACTCTGCCACAGAGAAAATGAAAGAAAAGAGTTTTCATCCTTTCGTTACACTCCACTAAGCTGGTTTACTGCATTTGTTGTGGGAAGGCTGGTGGTCGTCTCAGGGGCTTTGACTGAAAACACATTTCTCTTCTGGCTACAGCTGCTGCATATCCATGTGCAAACAGCCAGCAGATGTGTCTTGGTCCAGCTACTCCATCTCAGCGCCCAATTCTTTCCAACTTCACTTTTACCTGATCATCTGCTGGCCCAGTTGTACGGCAAATGATCTCTCATGAATAATCACCATTGTTCTCTTCCAAACCAATAAAATGATTCATGTTGACTCTGTGCATATGGAGCCGTTTTGGCCATGAAGGACTCGCAGAGCTGCTTTGGACTTGATAAACGCTACAGCTGCTAAATAATTT
Organism: Serranus cabrilla; assembly: GCA_903364295.1. Taxonomy (NCBI): domain Eukaryota; kingdom Metazoa; phylum Chordata; class Actinopteri; order Perciformes; family Serranidae; genus Serranus; species Serranus cabrilla. The sequence goes on from CAFUXE010003093.1 coordinate 956,372, forward strand.
GTTGCAAACAGATTTGTTTACCAGCATGTTTATGAATGAATGTGTATTTGCATACTTTGCGTGCACACTTGAAGAGGATAGTTTATGCTATGTCAAAATATGTGTGATGAAACTTTCAGAGGCTGCAGCTTGAGAGTAAGGCGGTGAATGCGGGGGGAAAATGTGTTTAAGTTAGACATGATTAAAGCCACTTAGGAAATAAGCCATTTGCAAAAAAATATTTCTATTAAAATTCTGCTATATCGTCACCTTCTGCATCTTCAGGCACGCTAGCCGATGATGCACTCTGCAGAACTGTCACAGGACATCTCAAGGACCGTGCTGAAGGCAGATCTTCAGTGTGAGAATCACTGGGAATATCTAGGAAGCTGCAGCCAGGCTTAAAGAAACCCTCCCATCTGTCAGATAGGACTGCAGATCCCCACAACTAACTGAGCCAGCGTGTTTAGCTGGATAGACATCAGCCAACGGGACACCACAAGGATGGCAAAGTCCCTCATGCAGGAGTTAAGGCTACTTAATATTCGTCTGTTGATTGAGGATTAATTGTTCCATCTGGCTCTCATGAAAACCAGTGAAGAGTATAAAAAAACAACAACACTCCCTTCTCTTTTTCCTGACGTGTTTCCTCTTGTTTCATTATGGTCTTGGAGTATGGCTAGCAAGCGCTGAGCTTGGAGGAGGAGCCTGGACAGGACAGGCTTTACCAGAGGGAGAGCTGGGAAATTTGATCATTTTTCTCCAGGACTGTCATACGCCATAGGCTGCCTCATTTGTCTGCTCCAACTCCTTTGTTTCCACCAGGCTCCCTGTTCCAGGATTAGCCTGCGGAGCGAGACACAAACAGCAGAAAAAGACAGAGAGAGAGAGAGAAAGAGGGAGAGTCAAAGGAACTATATAAGCTAATTATTATTATAGTGCTTCATGTTTCTTTAATACAGTACTTAACTCTAATGTACATGCTGCAGTATTTAATACCTGCTGACTGGCCGAAAACCAGAATGAAAGCAGGTTTGGAGAATGAAGGAAGGAGGGATGAGGGGAGCTGCACTTTTATTTTTCCTCCAAATTGCCCCGTGGTTCCACAGGAGTGGTGTTGACCCACTTTATCTGCGGCTCAGGTGATTAATGCAACATCGCTACAAACAAAGGTCACATCAGGAGGCAGGAGAGCACAACAAGAGCTTAGGGAGTTATATATGGCTACTGTTAGGGCCGAGAAAGAGTGAGTTGTTTGTTTTGTAGGACATCACTCTGTCTCCAGAGACACACTGAGAAGTGAAAGAAAAAACAATATAACACACACACAGAAACTCACATCCACATGAATATGTGTATGATCCAAGAATAAAAGTAACACACTGTTATTGGTCTAAAATCCTTATTACATTATAAACATTTTTTTTTTATGTTTCCTGGTAGCAGGTAATGATGTTAGCGATGTAGAAGTCCATTAAAAAAATTAAGGGCTCTCCACTCATTTTACACATTAAGATCAGTTTACTGGTCACAGTTGTACAATGAGGTTTTTTTTTCTTTTACTTCATGAATGCCAAATTGCTGGAGTCGCCATTTAAGAGAAAGCAAAGCTGTATAACATGACAATCCAGATGACTTGTGTTTGCATTGGTGTGTGTGTGCTTTTGTTACCTTATGGGGACCTTTTAAAGTATAAACACAGCCCCTGTCAGGACCTGTAGTCCTAATTGGAGCCTAGTACTAATGCAGCACAAAGCCTTTTCTGGTGGTGAAGGTTAGGGGTGAGGTGTGAATCAAGGTCAGGTTAAGGTTAGTTAGCCAGTAGTTCCCAAACTGGGGGTCAGGACAAGTCAAAGCACCTGTGAACCACAGACACAACGCACTGTATAACCTCGCACTGTTCTGCTAAATCAAAGGGAATCTCTTTAAAGACACAAACGTATTGTCTGTAGAGCTGCAAGAATCAGTTGACTAGTGAAACAACAGAAAGATAAACTGTTTTGATCATATGATTATGGTCTTTTTTTAC
>CAFUXE010003093.1:958460-983188 GCA_903364295.1 Serranus cabrilla
TTATTTTTTACTATTCTGACATTTTATAGATTTAACAATGAATGGATTAATCAATTAAATAATCTGCAGATTATGTGATAATGAAAATAATCATTAGTTGCAGCCCTAACTGTCTAGTCATGTATATTGCAGTTGGGGATTCATCAAGAAACAAAGCATGTACTCAGACGTATTTATTCTAAGAGCAGCCATGCTGAGCCTGGCTTTGCAGAGCATTTATGCTGTCAGGTTCTGGCAATCCTTAAGTGCTGCTCAAAACATGTCGAGTCATTTTTAAAAATGTACTGTGTCGAATTCAGTGAGAAGTGTCGTAGTACGTGCACCAGTGAAGAATTAGTATCTGGATCTGAAAATATAAGCTCCCTCTGTAGGAGTTCCCCCGCGGTTTCTGCATCTTTAATATTCATTTAGAGGCAGCACATACACTAACTGTGGACTGCTCATGAATTTAGGTCATTTTGTTAGATTCCGAACGAGGCGATGTGTTTATTTCCGCCACTGTGTTGCATTAAAAAACAGACTTTTTGTGATGTAAGTTTTGAAACACTAGAAATACTGCTGCCTCTGATTCCCCCACCCTGCTGTATTTCTCCACAGCTGACTCTTTCTTTTACTTTCCTAGTTATCATTTAAACTGATTTCAGTTTGCCGTGCGGGCAGAAACGCTCCACTCCAAAAGCATATTTAAATACAAAAGCAAGTGTAATTATGCTGTGTCTACCTTTTTATCTTTCTTTCTGCCGTTATCTAAATTATAATCTCTGCTTTCAGCGTTTATACCAAAGCACATTCTCGATCCTCTAAGGTATTCTGCAGCCATGGGTTCTCTTCCAGAGAAATTACTGGTGTTAAATGAAGCAATGATTTTCTTTATATGTGCCAGCTGTAGTGCAAATGGTTTTCAATCTGCCAGAAAATCCAGTTCATTTTGTGAAGATGAGCTTGAAGATGGACTGAGTGAACAGAGGCCATTTGGGCTTTGATCTCACATTCTGATAATGTTGCATCAAACTGTGCTTTTTTGTGTATGTTTTCCAATGTTATATTCATAAAGATTTCCTTTTGATCATGTGTCGAGAAGGCATTCAGGAAAGAATATAAATTTCTCTGTGAAAGCGTTCACCCTGAACACAACTGTAGAGCTGTAGTAGCAATATGGTGAAATGGCCCTGAGGGCACAGAGCTGCCTGGTACACAGCACGCTGCATGTACAGAGACGATGGAGGTGGTATTGTTGAGATCTGATGCTAAAGTTCTCCAGCAAAGGCCGAGACAGACTGTCCTGGCAGCCGCTCAATATTAAATGAATGTGAACAAAAAGTCACGTATGACTACATGCTAATAAAGCAGGCGGGGGAGGCAGAAGGAGATACATGTCTGAGAGCTCAGTGTATCTGTATGCACACTAACTGTTTACAGGGACATGGACATACATGATTGTGGGTGTTTGCCTGAGGCTCCATCCTATTGAATTTTTACATACATTTCTCTTTTACTTTGTTTAAAGAGTAAAAAGTAAGTTATTTTAGCTGTATCTTGACTTTTTCTGGTTTTTAGTCTGATGCCATTCAGCCAGAAAACTCTAGCTTTAGCTGAGCCAGTAAGATTTAGTCCATCTCTAGCAGCAGCTCTGCTTCCATTAGATGTTTTTTATTAAAAGTGAACAAAAAAGGGTCAGTTAATAATGCTGCATTCACACTGATACAGGCAGACACAACCTTTCAAACAGCTTGAAAATGGATGGAATAACAGGTTGTATTGTTTACAAAGAAAAGCATTACATCATTTTGTCGAATTTCAAGCTCTGATTACATATTTCCAGGTGTTGTTGCAACAAAATTATAGCTTCTTGTTGTACACATCACTTGTGTTAAAATACTTCAAGTCCATTTCAAGCAGCAACTCCATTAAATGTTTTATTGCAAAAGAGAACAAAAAAGGCAAGTAAATAATGCTGCATTCACACTGATACAGACAGACTGTAACACAACCGTTTGGATGGTTTGGGAAAAACAATTATTTCATGCCTGTTTTTATTATTGTAGTCATGCATGTAGCTCCTTGTAAAATCTTGGTAGGATTTTGAAGCTCTAAATGAAAAATGTTCAGGTGTTGTTGCACCAAATTGAACGCTTGTTGTTGTACAGATCATCCATGTTTTCTCCTTGTTGAATTATTTTAACCTTGAACAGCCATGTCATCTACTGTTTATGGTTTTCTCTGTCAGCTTTACCTTATTTTACCATCCTGCTCTCGTCCACTAGATTTAAACAGTTTTTATATCACAGACAAAGTATTCACAGGTATATTCCCCCTGTCCTCCTCAGGTGAATGGGAAGGAGCTGTCCAAGTCCAGCCATGAGGAGACTGTGGAAGCCTTTCGTGCTGCCAAGGACCCCGTCGTGGTGCAGGTCATCAGGCGGACCCCCAGCGGCCGCCCCCATGGCCCCCCTCAGGAAATCCATGTGGTGGATGTGTGCACTCAGACCGACATCACCTTTGAACACATCATGGCTCTGGCAAAGCTCCGGCCTTCGACCCCTCCTGTGCCTGACGTCTGTCCATTCCTGCTCTCTGACAGGTACAGTAGAAAACACTTCACATCTCTGTAAGGAAACACAGACGACGCTTTAGCCTAAATAAACGTGAATCACTGATTCAAAGCACGTACGGCAGTTTGAAGGAGGCAACAGATTTGATGTAATTGAATATATTTGTTTTTCATTTGATATAATTACAAAGGATTTTGTTTCAGTGCCACAAGAGTTTGTTGTTATGTCCTTGTTTTGACTTTGGCTGGGACTGGTGGTAATTAAGAAGGGAGAAAAAAAGTAGTGAGAAATGTTATTGAGCTATGAAGCAGAAATATCAGTGTTTGCAGGATTAGCATTACAAGTATGCAAGCCGCCTGTAAAATATAAATGAATTGTCTAACCAGCTGCATAGTCTGACGAATATAGATTTATTTGATGAATGAGTTTCTCAACGTCCTTCACGTCTTCGTCTCACCAATAGGATGAACTTCATTGAGAAAAGAGAGAAATTAAGGACAGGGCTAAGTGAGACTAATTAACCATTAATGCAGAATGTATGTGTGAAGTGTGCCTGGCATTTCAATGTTTAGTGTAAAGCGTTCAGTTAAATGTGTCACAAAGGAGATTAGTATTAAGTTTTAATGGGACGAGAATACATTTTATAAGCAGTTTAATTCCACTAGAAATTTACAATAACATGCATGTATGAGGCTTTAATTAAAAAGTAACATCTATTTTTCACTTGTGCCCTGTCTGCTCAGATTATCTCAAAAAGAAACACAACTCAGCTGTAAGATTAAATATGTTTGTTGAGCTTCATGTCTATAGATTTTAAAGAGATATAGAGACACACTTGGGTTCCTTTATGAGCAGAGTGGCTCCAAACAACACGTGTGGCACAATCACTACAAGTCTAATCACATTTCAACCGGATGCTGGGTAGTACAATACCTCAAAGACAGGTTTTTATTGTTTATGTGGGAGGAAGGCATAAAAATATGCACCAAAAAAATATTGAGAGTTTAAAGTATCAACAAGAGGCTTTCCTGGAAAACAACACAAGGAACAGGGTTCATTATTTCCTCTTCTGGCATTTTAGTTTATATTCTGTGCATCTCAAAGGAGGAGTAAACTGTGTACAAGAAAAGTTTAGCATGGAGAAATATCTGGGTTTCTCCTCCTGGGAATGAAACGATGAGACAATGGCATTGCAGGAGCTTAATAGCGCAGAGCTGGGAAGTCGGGGTATGAGTATGGATTTGTTACGGTAGATGGGTAATTCCAGCAATCGTAAACATCTTGAATTCCATCCGTTGTGATTTGTCATTGGAGGCTTGTTTAGACAACCACTGTATGCCTTAATGCTCATTATTAAAAACGTCATAAAAGATGTGTTATTGTCAGTGTTACACGCTAGATTTAAAAGACTATACAAGACCTGATCAAAATCATCGCCACGCATATATATCTCACTATATCACCGTACAATCCCCCACGGGGCCTTCTTGCCATAATTGGAGCTGCTTGGTGTATCCATTTTGACTCATGGAAGGTTTACAAGGTGATTAAAGCAAATGGGCTTATAAAAAACTAGGCAACACAGTGCAACGTGTGCTCGCGGGCTACTTACAGCCTGGGGCCGAGCCCAAATGTAATCAATGTGTCCCATAAAACTCACATTTTCTTCTTTTCATCTGAGATCAGGTGCACAATCCAATATACAGCCGCTTTTATCGATGCAGCAAATGTTTGTCACTCTTATTTTTGAGGCTGGATTGTAAATTTGTAATTGTATTCTTTGCAGCTAGTGCCAATATGTGCAATATTGAAGCATCAAAGTATAAAGTATCCTGACATTTACCCGTCTGGTTTTATGACTGTGAGATTGTTCGGAGACAGTTTTACAGTGCGGGGTAATCTGAGAGTCAGACAGACCCTGAACACGTCACTCAGCATGTTCAACAGAGTGTCTTTTTGAAGTTTTTGTCCACCGTGATTATCTTGTGTGGCACTGAAGCTGCTCATCTTGTTAGGCCCTCACAATGCTGTTTTGTTCTGTGACTGAGGGAAGCATAATAGAATTACACTGTACAATGTGGGGGGTTTTGTCTGTCAAGTGTAGGAAGTAAATTATGTGGATGTACCGTTATTAACAAGGGGCTGTATTTTTATCACACACACTCCAGCGGCACTGAAAGCCCTTGACAAATCCTTTATTCTTAAGATTCCAGCAAAGACAAAGGCGAGGGAATCCTGCCACTTAGAGGTATTGACTGCGTTTGAAAGAAAATGAGGAAAAGGATCTGTCTCACACCCCTCTTTCTGCCTCCCTCCCCGTCTGCCTTTCCCTCTCTTTCTTTCTTCCTCCGACAGCTGTCATTCTCTTCACACAATGGAGCAGGATTACTATGAAGGGACAGACTACCTCTCCCCTGTTCCGGCTGATGGAGAAAGGACAGAGGAGTTTGAGTACGAGGTAGGTTTTGCACTTGACACTTCTGCGTACTAGAACCTGACAGATCCATTGGAATGTGTAATATAACCGGCTCCTTTTAGCATATTGCTGATATCTATTCATACATACAGATAAGTTCAGTGCAGAAATGCCAAAGAACAAAAGAGAAATAGTGTTCCATTCATATACCGATGGGTGACAAATTAAAAGAAGAATAAACATGAAGTGGCTTAGTGTGCAGCCAGGTTGCCACAAGTCTTCACAACAGCTTCTATTTTCTCATTTATATATAAATCCTTGATTTAATCAGGTAATCTCAAGATCCCTTAAGCAAGAGAGACGCGAGTGCAGCAGTTAGACAGAAAAACAAACAGTCAGGAAAAGACATCAGAGATCATCACAGCTGACATAAAATACATTTGGGGATGAAAGTTTATGTTATTTGGTCTGGATGGTGATGAAGTGGATTGTGTTACATATTGGTCTGACTAGTCTGTCATTGGTGTGTAACTCGGTTGAAATGTGGTGAGTTTGAAGGTCGAATCATTTTATTCATATCATTTTCATACTTCTCAAAACATTTAATGAGCTCTGGTGCTCAGAAACATCTGCATCAGATATGTTTTTTCTTTAATTTGTACCGTATCGGCAGTTTGTACACCAGAGAGTTCTGAGAAGTTTTCTTCCTAACTGTAAATGTTAGCTCAGTACATATATTGATCAGTGTTTAAAGACTAGTTGAATGTATTGGGAAGCACACTTAATGCCTTCCTACTGAGTCAGATGAGATTCGATATCACTCTCACATGTCTGTCCATTAAGTATGAAGCTACAGCCAGCATCTGTTAGCTTAGATTCTACCTAGCTACCTACCAGCACTAATTAAGGTTTGCAGTTTGTTCAATCCAACACAAACAGAGATGTAAAAACATTTTGTAATTTAATGGAGAGTTGGATGCTCTAAGTATTACTTGCCCAGTACAGTTACGTCTGTGTTTTGTCGTTGCTTTGAGGTTTTTAATAGACATTAATGTGTTGATTGGTGATAGATTTTTTAAAAAAAAAAGAAAAAGGTTTTCCACTGTCTACAGACTATACATCTGTGTGCTAAGATAATTGCCTCATACTTAGCACAGCAAGATATAACAGTGATGTCATTCTTGTTATCTAACTGTCAGCATGAGAGAAAAAAAAAGTCCAACTCTTCCTTTAATAACACCTACACAGTTGTTTTGAGTTACCCTAGTGATTAGACCTGTAGTCGGTCAGGTGGAAGCTAAGTGAAGCTATTCTGGGAAGTACAAGATGTCACCCAACTCTGTGTACTGAAGAACATTAGCAGTGAGGTTTCCCACCTTAACAGGTGCAGGAAATCTATAAGTAGAGTCAGTGACATTTAAATCAACTGCAGTTTCTCTATATTCACACAGAACGGAGAGTATGTCTAATGTGAATGGACTGTTGGGGCTTTAAGGGATCTAAAAATCTTGGTTTAGGTTAGGAAATGAGTACGAGTCCATATCTATTGTCAGATTTGTTCTTATTGATACTGATGTAAAAGTCCAGTATCACAGGGCTAACTGCTAGAATCAGGTTGTGTGTTAAAATGCTGAAAATTTAGCACAGAGTTGAAACCATATGTACGAACACAAACTCACAACTGACCTCTTCAAAGCATGGACACACATTCCCTTAACGCTGCATAGTTAATGATGCTTAGCAATTGGTGGAAGGCCCCAAACACTAATCGACTCCACAGGCAGATCCCAGGAGGACAGTCGTGACAGATGATGAGCCACATTGCAGACAGTTTGAAAAATCCCTTGCTTCCACTGGCAGTCATGACATGCCTCCGTGGTTTTTCTTCTACCAGGCAAAGACAGGAAGTTGAAAACAGTGACAGTGTTACCTGAGAGTTGCTAATTGTTTTCACAACTCTGGGAGAACAAGCTAGTAAATTCGTTGACTCTGAGCTCGATCAAACCCAATTAGAGTGAGGTGTGTGTGGCGGGTGCTAGGAAGAAAAAAAACAGATGGAAACACATTTCTTTGCTTTACCAGAGTGCAAGTAGCAGAAGCAGTTGGGTAGGCGATGTTTCTGAGGCTGTTGATCTCTGACACATACAGGCTGATACATACTGATGCACTGATTCTACTGTGACGGGAAGAGATAAACAGACTGTCTCCGCTCTTCGCTTTGGTCCAATATTCTTTATTTCCGAGTCATTGAGGTGCGAGCATATTGCCAGCGAGGGCTGTGACTAGTCTGATGTATGATGATTGCTCACCCCTCCCTCCTTATATTTGCTTCATTTGAATTTGTTCTGAACGCTTCCACCCACTGAGCTTGAGCTGTTTCTTCACGTCCTAAAGAGATTTGTGCACCCGCTTGGATCCCAGTGTCAAATCGGAACAAATATAATATATTAAAGCCTCTCTTTATGCCTCATTGCTATTAACAAATCCTATTATTCTGTGTATGCTTTGTGGCCTGCGCCATTTTTTTTTATTTCATGCTCCGGGAGTTCGATATTAAGCTAATGTGGCCCCACTTACTGTATGTCAACTGAAAACGCTGTGAGGGGGATGTAGGCGAAAGCTGAAAAGCCACTTTCAGATTCGACCTGATCCCTCACTCCCCGCTGAAGGAGACGAAAGAGAATGAAGGAGAGGCGTTTCTTTAAATTACCTTTTCTTAGATGAAAATGCACAGCGGGGGAGAGCAGTTTGCCGTCACATCAGAGAAACACCATCTAAATCTAATTCACCTTTCTAATACACCAGGACATTGATGTTTCTCTTATGCTAATCAACATGTGAGAGTTGTGGAGTACAGCGGCTGATGAGGTGGAGAGATGCCAGATGTCGCAGGAGTAAACTTCATAGTATACTGTATATTTCAAGGCTCCTTTTCCTGGACTTAATAGACACGTGGGCACAAGATACAGAACATACTGCTGCTCTCCGTCCCATCTAAAGACTGCAGTTAGACATCAGAGAGCCAGCCACAGCAGGCAACTGTTTTCAGCTAAATAGGTTTGATGAACGTTTGCACTCAAACCTTTCAAGCACCAAACAACAGACAAAGTTAGCAATTAGCTGGTGAACAGAGGAGCATTTAGCAGTTAAAGAGCTAGGCAGCATTTAAAGCAGCCAAAAAAAAGAATGCAGGTTTATGTAGCCGCGTTACTGTTGGTTTTATGTGGTATAAAAAGTAATCTGAGTTAAAGATCAAGGAAAACAGTTAATACAGTCTCATATATACACATAAAGGTCCTGATACACAAGGCTGAAGGTCGGCTGATGGCCAATGTCTGGTTGTCTGCACTAGTCAGACCTTTCTGGTGTCCCATTACAAGTACAAGTTATTTCCAGGCACAGAACATACGTGCTACTTGGCCATTGGCTTTAATCTTTGCAGTGTTTTTAAGTGCAACTTGAACAACTAGTTTGCAGCTAGTGTGTCTTTTACAATAGCACTTGTTTATGAAAGGCCGCAGACAGGAAGGGTATCATTGTAAGATCTATCTGGCGGCATGAAGAGAAGCATCACATTTGCATCCAAAGTAATTATATCCAAGTCCAAGTCTGACTGAAATGAAAACGGACACATCTGTTAAGGCAGATTTCCAGTTGAGCAGCCCTGTGAGAGTCAGACAGTTCCAATTTAAGGCTCTCGATACAGTCTAATACACTGAAACTAAGCAAGCATTGAATCAAAATATGTTGAGGGATAGTGGGTGGAGAAATCTGATTACTGACAGTGACCAAGTTACTAAGGTTCATGTAAGGGGAGCTCAAAGTTTTGAGCCAGCATGTGGTTGAGGGCTAGATGAATGTAGTCATTCATAACTCGGCAGATGCTTGTTAGGGAAAGTGCCGTTTGATACAGTTGTTGAGTAGTGTTTTAAATGTAACATATCATATTTGGGGGGCTGCACAGATTGTTCAAGGGCCACATTTTGAGAAAGTATGATGTTAACTCATTCTCCAATTTCCTACTATGTCAAAAAACAGTGGACTTTCACCCAGGAGAACAGGGCATTTGCGTATATTTATTTACTTCTTAAACTTTATTTTATAATGCCTTACAAGGACATTTCTTGGAACTGCAGCTTTTTTTTTACTTTTAGAATTCCCGCTGTCGCACAAGTTGGTTTTGTCAAACTCATGTGTGTTGTTGTGGGTGGTATTGAGAAACTGTCTGTTCTGTTGTTTATGTTGGACATCCTGTTGCTTCCTCATCTATGTCTTCTAATATCTATAACACCTCTTAAAAGTTCTGCTTCAATTCAAACAAGCTAAAAGAGGATTTGAGTAAATATATTCCCTATATTATAGCTCACCGAAATGAATGGTCCTTTTATAGGGAAAAGGTGGGACATTTTCTGTGCCACCCCTAAAGCTGAACCTTGGACTCAGCACAGGAGCCATAATGTCTCTGTCCTCTCTGATGGTTGGCTTGTTTGGATGAATGAAACCCACAGGCCGTGCCTTATAGCTGAAATTTCACACAGAGACATCATACATTTTCTACAATCCCTTGATGTGTATGTGGCCACAACACCATGTTAGTAACCATTCCTTTGATTAGTTTCGGTGAGTTTTGAAGAAGCGAAGTACTCCAAGTCTCCCCTCTCGTCTTGCCAGTGGTAGCCATCCATGCATTTGTGACTGCTTTTTCAATTACTGGTAATCAAAGGCACGATTATTATGACAGCATCCAATGTGCTTTGATGGTGGGCGGCAATCTTCCCCCTAATCATGCCATCGCAGTCATTAATTTACTGTCAGCCCTCGTCCCTGTGCCACGCCGCAATCTCCTGCCTGAGAGGCAGAGAGCTCGCCTGGAAAATGGAGGAGAAAAAAAAATCAAAAGGCAAGAGAAGAGACAGAGATTGGTGAATGTGTGTTTGATGGATCAGGAGACAACCTCCTCTCACTGAGGCATCTGAGTGTGAGTGGGTGTTTTCTCTACACGATATTGTCTTAAAACAAGAAAGCAAAAGAACATCTGGTGAAGAAAAAGGGTCAAACGTGTGTGCTGCACATAGAAAAACACACACACATGCAGGGTTGGTGTTTCATCCAACATGCAGTAATTGTAGCAATCTATTTTCTCTGATCATCCAGCCACAGGTCTCCTGCACTATATCTAACCATTAATTAGTCAGAAGTAACTTTAGGCTTGTTCCACAGAGCCATGATGTAGTACCTGCTCACACCTCTGCTTTGCCTCAGTCTCAGCAATTAGTTTGCATGGTTTATTTTTAGACAGATGTCTGAGACATTGCTAGTGATTTCAATATTTCCCACAACTTCTCACATCATATTAGCATGCAAGCTGCGCACCGTCTCTGTAGCTCCCATTACCTCCATGACTGCTTCGTTGCATCAGATGTGCTGCTTTAATAAATCTCCACCAACAATAATGGTGGTGGCTCATTAGTAATATTTTTAATATAGCTAATGACTGATTTTTGCAGCACACTTTGTTCAGGTAGTCGGCAGCAAAGCTTTTTCCCTCTTACATATCAGACGGGATTTGAAGTTGTCATCGCCTCAGAGACAGTCAATTAAAGATCTGAGCTCCCCTTCAGGTGGAGGCTGTCGAGAAAGATAAAACGCCAAAGCTCAGATGATGTTGTTTTTCTTCGGCTCTTTTTCTCTGTGTCTGTGCAAATGTGTGCGCTCCGCCAAATACACTCGTGTGCAAGGGATTGTGCAGGAATTTCCTTTTTGTGTATGGAAGTGTGCGTAGGCCAGCAGCAGCGGTCCAAAAACACCTCAATGATGTGTCAGTGTGTGAGAAAAGCAGAGGTAGAGAAGTGTAGGAAGAAACGAGTGACAGGGGAGAAAGAGAAAATGGGAATTGAGCCTAAAGATGTGTTTGTGTGTGTGTTGGGAAGTGGGGGGTCATAAACAGCTCAGGAGGAGTAGCCAGAGGCAGCAGGTGGCGGCTCTCTGGCAGTGGTGTTGGCCTTTTTCCCCGTCTTCCCCTCATCTCATCCCACCACGGTCAGACTTCACCCCCCCAATCCCATTCCCTAAGCCCTGCCACATCTGACACGAGTAACCAGCCAACCCACACTTGTCACAGAGGAAATGAATCTCTCTGTTTCTGTGTGAGGTCCCCCCTGAGCCCACCAGAGCCCTCACCACCGCCCCCATCCTCCTCTCCGTTCAGCCACCTCGCTCCTGCTGCTGAGAGTTGGTGTGTTTCTGCTCTAATGAAGACTTTGGAAGGAGAGGCCATTTCACACTTGATTCCCTCCAACACCCTTGATATGTTTCAGCATTTAGAGATGGAGCACAGGCTGGTGCTGCTTGGTGCTTGGCTGCACCGCTGTTGTGAGAAACTGAGATATTATGTGCATTAAACGACTACATTCTTGAGAGGAATTGGAAGTAGCGTTCGGTTCCATATTCACAACATAGATTTTAGATGAGGAAAGACTGCGCCGCTCACTCAAGTTCTAGCTGTGGTTAATCAAATCTCACTTTCTGTTTGTATTAATGAACTTAAATGAAGAATTCATGTTGACGCCGGGGTACTTTGCTGTGTTCCAAGAGGCTCGTGGGAAATTTGACGACCACTGATTTGTAAGTCAATAGTTTGTTGATCTCTCCCCAAGGGAAGATGAGGAATACTTTAGTGCTGCAGCAAATATGTATATCTGGTAGAATTAGCATAATTATAGTTTATTTATAGTCTAATATTCCACAACTTGGCAAAGGCTTGAAAGAAAAACACTCGAGGTCCTTTGGCATTTATCAAAGCCCCCACCGATCAAACTGAGAGCTGAGAATGTCTTTCATGATCAAACACTTTCAGACTCAAAAACCTCAGACGAGAGTTGGCAAACCAGACTCAATAAGCGTCTCAAAAACAAGTCGTTTTTTTTGTGCTGAAACTTGAAGAACATTGTTATTTGATCTGCAGTGGAGCAGAAACTTCAGTCTTTAAATACCCATTGTTGTGCATCAAGATGTAAGAGTATAGAATGTATTTGGAGTCTCAGATCAGTTTCTGTTCCTTCACTAAAGGTCAGAGAGGTCCTCTATCTCGGCAAAACAATGTCAACACAAGGTTTATTTCAATAGCTGTTCTGGAGCATTTAGTCATTATCATTCGATCTTTCTCCGCAGATCAATAGTTGTCGTGGAGTTGTAGTATATTTATTTTTTGAGCACTTCTCTTGCTCTGAAAATAAATATCTTCCACACTGACTGAAGTTTTTAGAGAAATATAAATGTCATACCACCTGGACAAACTCCAGAACAGCTACTTAATGGACCTGTGGTAGGATTGTGTCATCAATTCATATTTCCATTGTCAGGAATTAAATTTTAGTGTTCTCTATATCCTTTAATATCCATATTACCTTCACAGACGGTTGGTGTACCACTTTAGCCCAGATTTAGCAAATTTAGCATCTAGACATTCATGGTACTCAGACGAATCCTTACAACTCTGGTGATCTCCTGATGTTTCCTGTAGTGTTACCAATGTTTGACATTGTAGGTTAGGGGTAACATGTCTCAGCAACTATGGGATGAATTGCCATGACATTTGATACTGACATCCATGTACTCTAATGAACAAATGTTCAATATGCTAAACTTATACCTAGTGAACATCCACATTGTCATTGTTGCCATGCAGATAACCAACTTAGATCACACAGCAATACTGTGCCTGAATTTCATGACTAGACTCTTGTTCTTGTTCTTGTTTTGACAGTTTTTGTATTTTCCCTTTTGTCTACAGGAAGTGGAATTGTGTCGACTCAACAGTCAAGAAAAGTTGGGGCTGACTCTGTGCTACAGAACAGATGAAGAGGAGGATGTGGCCATCTATGTCAGCGAGGTGAGCAGATAATTTCCCTTTCAAGATGACAGACTTGAATGACTTTGTTCGTTGAAAGGGTTCCTGTCCTTCACAGAAGACCACAAGCTCTTTATCTTTTAACTTGGTTTGCCACGAGGAAGCGCTAACTTTTTATACTTTCTTTTAAGAACTCTCTAAACTCAGAATATTCTCCCTTTTATCCCTCCCTGCTCTGCATTGCTCCTGGAGATTCTGTAAAAAAACATGCAACATAAATGTATCCACCTCCTGCTAGCTTTTTTTTTTGCCAACCACCGCAGTTTGAGCTGCTAGCTGTTCGAAATGAAAATATAAACACTCTTGGGGCAAAAGGTATATGCATATTCTACAGAGTTCTTTATATTTCACTTCTTTGAAGTCTCACATTTACATATCATACACTGTTGTAGAAACCGACAATTATCATGGCTAGATCAGAGTGCCTCAGTAAAATGCCAAAACAACTGAGAAAGCCGAAAATCTGAGACTAAATGAATTCTGACATTTAATATCCATCTTCCTATTTATGAATTACTTCAGTATTCATGTGAGCCGACCAGGTTCTTTATTGGATATAGTAACTTTCATGAACCACTAATGACATTACTGGACAGTTTGGCAATGTTCTAACAGCATGACTACCAATATGAAATGACTGCCAAGACGGAAAGAATATAAAAACACTTTCAGGTCTTGTCTGGGTTGTTCACCCAGTCCTTTCGGCACGGCTGACACCAATAATTACACTTTGAGATACACGTTAGCCAAAAGACTCTTGTATCCATTTATCTCCCACTTGTTGGAAGAAAAAAAATACAAAAATACACTTCTGTTCTCTATTCTGCTCAACTTTCTCGCCGATTTGTTTGAAGCTCACTCGGACCCTGCAAGGTGTTCTCTTTGAGAGCTGAGCAGAATATAAATCACTGTGGTCCGTGACTCTTGGCAGCATCCTTAAGTGTTCGTTGTACAAAAAAGTAGGGCTTCGAGGTGTGTGCTGCATTTAGATGAGGTGGCTGAATGTCACTGTGTACAGCATGTGTTTGAGGATGTGTTACTCTGATCTTTCGTAAGTAGTGAAAACACATCAACATGGCGTTAACAACTATGCAAGGTCATTTTACAACAAGCTTAATTTCCTAACTTTGTGGCACTTGATGAATAGCCACATTGTCTTTTACTCTGTTGTTAGATAAGTCTACTTTCTTTTGCTTCTATTGCGCCTCACAGTACAGTGGTTTGAATAATTCAGAAGAATGAGAGAAGAAAAAGTACATTTCCTTAGGTCCATCCATTTCCTATACCTGTTTAATTCTATTCAGGAGCACAGGGGCTGTAGTCGATCCCATGCATTGGGCCAAAAGACAGAGTCCATCCTGGAAAGTTTCAGGGAATTTCAGTTCAGTTCCAGAGTTTTTGGCCCATCTTTATTTATGTTTCCTCCAGATCAGTTTTCTGAAAGAGAAAGAGCAGAAAGGACCCACGCTGAGATTTAAACCCAAATTCTTGTTGCAGTGTGACAAAAATGTAACTAGGGCCACTTCACAATGATATCTTCCTGTTTCCAGTTGTAGATTACTCAGGGTTTGGGTGCTTTCCCCATAACTGCAGAAAGATTACCTTCAATTTCCTCTGTTCCCTCCATTCCCGTCTACTGACCTTCCTCCCAGTTTAATGAGTGTTCCTCTGTGTAGGAGTGGACTATCATGAAGATGGAGTGCCAAAGCACCTCACCATCTCCAGAAATCCCGCCTGTTAGGAGAGAGTGAAACGAATAGCCCCAGACACCGATTGATTGGCTGATGAAAGAGTGTCCTGCCCCCTTGTTCAGTGGCATTAGTTACAGGAGGAGCAGGTGCATCATGTATTGAGGCTGAGCTACAGGCTGTGAATGCTACATTCACAGGCTTGTGCTCGATAAACCTGCCATGATAGAACAACTAAGGCGGCTAAAACTGTGGACTTAAATGATAAAGGGGATGTTCAGGGTTTGAATGGCTTTGAAAACTGACCGGACAGCTGCAGAGAAGCCATTTCACATTTAAGTTCTTCCCATGTCAGCATGTGTTGCTCACATTATTAATAACAGTCTAGACATGTCTGGCTGGGTGATGTCTATGTAATGAGTTAAAACATTTTCAGGCTCTCCTTGATTCTCTTAAATGAAGACTGAAAGTGTTTTAAGGCAACATTTTGTTCCTTCTGCCTTCACAGATCAGTCCAAACAGCATCGCTGCGAGAGATGGACGTATCCGAGAGGGGGATCGCATTTTACAGGTACAGTAGGACACTCTGTCTCATTGGACCCCTCTACACTAGCTTTCATTAGATTCAACATAAAAACACGCTTTTATTTTGTCGCACTCAACCACTGTCTCCCAGCACGAGAGCCCATTCATTTTTAATGGCAGCACATTAAAGGGGGAACTCGCCCCCGCTGTGACTGTTAGAGGGGGAGAAATGCCCCCCTGGCTGTTTTAGTTACCGACTCAGCACCAACAGGGGTTTTTAAGAGTTGTAGTTCAGGATGGTGCTGTGCTGCAGCTCACTGCCTCCTGTGGGATAGCTGAGAGGCTATGACTGTTATTAGCCCCCCGCTTCATCTTCAGGCCTGATATCCAGAGGAATTCTGGTCCAGACAAGGAGCAGCAGTTGTTATGGCTGAGGGCTGTATAGTTTTTCCTCTGTGGGTTGGGTGGGTAATTATTGTTTTTGTTTAGACAAGTAATAGCCTCTAATTGGTATGTCAAGTAAATTATCACCTTATTAAATTGTTATGGCAAACAATTGCCTATTTATACATTCAGCAAACAGAACAACATAGGCATTTAGTCGTAGTCGTGTGGGGAACACGAGGATCTTTAGCTTGCGAGATGCTAACTAAGTTCAACACTTAGCGTAGCACTCTTCAGGACCTCCCAAGATTAAGTTTACGGGGACAGAAACCTAAAACAATGAGATAAAAGCAGCTTGTTAGAGGTGAGGGGCTGAACTTTAACACCAATGTTAGTACTGATATTTATATATACATACATGTCGGGCTGAAATGTTCTCCGGTTTACATTATGTTGGTGACTTTCTGACTAGTCGAATAAGATGAGTTGCTTGATGGACTTGGCTCTGAGGAGACAGGTGGCATGCGCCTGTGTTTCTGTGTGTTTTAGTTGCCTTTGAGACCTTTTCTGGTGTCACATTTTGCCGTGATGACGCACACACAGCTTCACAAGGTGACATTTTACCTAATATCATAGAGTGGACAGGAATGATTGAAACTGGTGTGCAGTGATCCGCAACTTAAAACAAATGTTGGCCAGGGGCATAAACTAAAGGGTCTACTTCCCCATTTCAGACCTCCTATCCCCCTACTTCCTGTGCCTTTGCTCACACCACACCTTTCTTTGAACTCAGCCTCTTTTTCTTTTCTTTTTAAACTCAACTACACACCTATACGTTTAACTAAATCTTGCATGATTGTGATACTATTGCATCGACAAAATATGTCCACATACGGACATATTCACCCGACAAAGTACTCATAACAGCTTCTGTGTTAGTTCCTACCACAGTCGGTGTCTCCAGGAACACATTTTGCTATAATCACACACACAGGTGAAAACAATACCAGTAACAAGCTCTGGTAAATATCGATTAGTGAAGCTTAAGCTGCAGATTAGCAATTGAAAGTAGTGTACTGGGATAGGTAATTTTTGATACCACAAATAAGCAATGTGAACTCTTGTGTTCACGGTGTGTGAACAGAAGTAAAGATCTATAAAAGTAAACAGTCTGTGCAAGTGATTACTTGATGCGTAGTGTGGATGCATAAGCTCTGTTGAATTCTAATTGTCCGCCGGTGTCTACCATGTGTTGTGTGACTGATTTGAACCAGGAGAGGGAGTGTGTGTGTGTATGTATGTGTGTGTGTTTGCGAGGCAGACCAGTACTCTGGCACTAT
Source organism: Serranus cabrilla (assembly GCA_903364295.1). Lineage (NCBI taxonomy): Eukaryota > Metazoa > Chordata > Actinopteri > Perciformes > Serranidae > Serranus > Serranus cabrilla. The sequence goes on from CAFUXE010003093.1 coordinate 975,275, forward strand.
TATCCACCAGTGACAGGGCCATTACTCTGCCTGCAAAAAGATGGACGCCCCCTGTCAGAGGCCAGTTAATTGTACTGCTAGATGCATGTGCGCTGCCGGATACTTTGGTGAACACCACAGCTCCGTCGGCCCACGGCCACTGTCCCATTCATAATCACTGCTGGGTCCTGCTTCATATTAGAGAGCGTCACAGAGTGTTTACAATTTCCCCGGGAAAAAAAGGCATTATTGTGCAGTGCCACTTTTATTGTGGTACTTTCTTTTTCTCAAGGGCTTTTGTATTGGAGAGAATAAAGTTGGCCTCTGTGTGTGCGTGTGCGGGTGCCTGTGTTTGTTGTTTGTGTCTGACTTAATAGGGAGTGCTCTCATCATGTTTGTGTGTCATCTTCAGATTAATGGCCAAGATGTACAAGACAGACAGGAAGCAATGGCTGCACTCTCCAATGATGAGAGCAGGAACATCGTGCTGCTGGTTGCCAGACCTGAACTGCAGGTAAGAAAACACCACAGTTACCTCACACTGATACACTGCATCTTTCAGCCTACTGTGGGTCTGATGTGGGTAAAGAAAGCATTCACTTCTCTGATTACAGCCCTGAAGGTTTGTCATTTACATGATATTTCTCAGAGTAAACCTCAGCAGTCTGTAGCCAACCCTCCCCACTGCCACAGCCACTCCTAGTGGAAGCCACCACTGAGACACCTCATCATGTTTTATTTTTATGTAGCGCCACTGTAATTGACTTCCAACGGTAAGCCATAAAAGCTAATGGCATGCTAATGTGGAGTGAGTTCAGGCCCAAGGCCGATGGCGAATAAGTGTAAGGACTGTGCCGCAGTGCAGATGAGCCAGGAGCAATAGTAGAGTCTTTGTAATTAAATGTGTCTCTCAGTAGTAAATCTGAAGTCTTCAGATATGGATCCCATTTGGTTCACATCCAGCAGACAAACAGATGATGGATGGTGTGGAGCAAATGGGTCAAAGGTGGCAGGCTTATGTCCATTAAATTGTATTGGCTTGATTTTAAGATTACAGTGCATGTTTTAAAGATGAGGGGTGGTGTTTCGTTGGTTAAGAAATATAAGTCCATATACACATATTAATGCTAGCAGATTCTTATTTTAAAACCACGCCTGTTTTTTGTTTTTTTTTTCCTTTGAAACACTCAACCATTTGTTTTGAGACACGGTGTCGCCACAAGCTTTAGACCCTGACAGATAACACTCGCCTTTGTCCCTCCCTCTCTCTACATTCACCCTTAGCTGGAGGAGGCCTGGCTGGATGATGAGCACAGCGAGTTCCTGGAGCAGCTGAAGATGGAAATGTTGGAGGAGCAGCAGAGAGAGGAGATGGAATTGGCTGCCTTACAGGAGGAGCAGGAGAATGAGCAGGTCAGACAGCAGCAAAACATGCTTTGTGTAACTGGATTAGCAAGTCAATAACAAAGCTTTGTTATCTGGGTTTAGGAAACTCTGGGAAGCCTGTTTTTATTTTTTATTTGTTCCGTTCAATAAGAATAAAGCCCTTAAAACTAGTGAGTCAGAAAGCAATAGATTTAAGTTAGCCTCCCCCTGAAAGACAGACCACAGCACCAAGTGCCTTTGATCATCATACCATTAAAGTGGCCAATAATTGTTTTGACTGTATCAGGTCATTATTCACAGTCAATATTAACCTTTTCCTTGAAATGACTACAGATACAGCCGGTGGCAGAGATAAAAATCAAACCTTTCATTGACTTTCTTTGTGAAACACTAAAAACAAGCTTTGCCCTTTGAAATATGAATATAAAATAATGATTATGAATATTTATGCAAGGGGACTGTTGAACCATTTAAATTCCAAACATTAGTAATCATAATTTAAAATTCTGTTTTGTTGGGAGGATAGCACGCTACAAAAATCCATATAAATGGAACTTCAAAGACATGGCAGAGAGGAAACAATCCCTGAAGTAACAGAGCTGTATAACAGAGTTACACACAACAGCACAGTAATCCTTCAGGAGAATGCAGAATAGGGTCTGCACTTTTTGAACTCTTAAATACTGTACTGTTCTGTTAACTTTGTTGTTTTCTGTCCTCATTCCATAAAAAGGAAGGTAAAACAGGAAACTATATGAGAGAAACCAGAGTACCATTCAGAGTTCATTACTTTATATAATAGGGCTGCTTTTCTCCTGATTCAATTTGTGATTTCAACACTTGGCCATGGGAAAGTTAAGTTGACTCGTACACTTCTAGAGACTTTATGAATAGCCTGATGTCCATCCTCTGTAAACAGCCAATCAGGGACTGCGTCCTTAATGATGATGTAAAATACAGGCCGCTGCTTGCCAAACAGTTATGTTGAAGGAGAAGTAAGAAGCCAAAGCAACCATTAAAAATGACCAGAAGTATGCACTTACCAAGCCTGTTGGAGGCATAGTGTGTCTTAACCTAAAATGCTAATGATTATCAATGGTGTTTATCCCGTGTAACAATATTTTATTCCTCGGTTGGTGAAGGCATTATTCGCCATCTGCCACCTTTGCCTTCACCAACCTAGGAATAAAAATATTGCAGACCAACTCATTCAGCCAATCGGCATACCAAACTGTTCAGTGGATACACAGGCAGCAATATCACACTGATTAGCTGAAGGTATTTGTCTGGAATGCTTTTATTCTTAGGTGGGTGAAGGCATTATCTGCCCTCTGCCACCTCTACCTTCACCTACCTAGGAATCTAAAATTCCTGGACAAATACCTTCAGCCAATTAGTGTACCAAAACATGTGACGCACTGTTCAGTGGATATACAGGAAGCAAACTTTTATTCCTAGGTGGGTGATGGTATCATCTGCCCTTCGCCGTCTCTGCCTTCACCCACCTAGGAATACAAATATTGCTGAAAAACTCCTTCAGCCAATCAACATGTGAATACACAGGAAACAATATTTTTTATCCCACCTTGGAATAGAAATATCGCTTCCTGTATATCAACTGAACAGTGAGCAGAAGCTCTGGAGTTAGTGGTGGTTGCACATCGAATTCAGCCCGTCCAGGCAGCAGGCCGGTGGTATCCGGCAGCTCAGGATCACTGACGCTGTGGTTTTTGATGGCTGAATTTGATTTGCTATAATTACTAAATGTCTGTGTCCTCAGACTGTCCACCAGCACTTTCATGCTGCCAGGTTATTCGAACACTACCTAAATAAAAGCAGTAAATTCCTTCAACCTCAGCAGACAAATTGAAGCAATTTAATTAGAATTACATAGATTCAGGCATTAATAAAATTGTAAGTTAATAAAAAAAATGTTTAAAAATATTTTTTATGTTGCACACAAGTTTCCCACCGAAGATGAGAACAGCTGTGCTTGCAATTAAATTTTTTAAATAAAGTTCATTATGTTGTTATCTCCAGATGACAACCTTTTTTTCAGCGATGTCATCATAGGTAAATAAAAGGTTGCTTTAGCTTGTTACTGAGATTACAAAGCTGGTTATATTATTATCAAGATATGTGCATTATAAAAATATTGCAAACACACCCAAGTTTCCTGTGTCCTAGAGCAACATATTAATAAAAGAAATAAGTGTATGATGAGTAAGTTGTAAGTGCCATATCTATAAAAAGTATTAAAGGCTGTTCATCTTATTCATTTCAGAGAGCAGACGACGACAAGCCCACCTGCTCCACACTCCCTCATCATAAGGACAGTGTACTTAGTATAAAAGACAGAATGGAGAGCTCGGAGCATAATGTCCTGGCACACATCCAGAGACGTTTGTCCCAGTGCCTAAAAGACAATCGGGACACACACCACACCACTGGCTCCACGCGGCTGGAGGACAAGGACGACGAGGACGACGATGAGACGGAGGGCGATCGCTTCCAGCAGCTCTTGGAGCTGAAGTGTCAGATACGCAACAGCGGCGAGTACGACCTGTTCTACAGCCGCCGCAGCACCATCGAGTGCAGCATGGGGGAGCAGGGCGGCGTGCAGCACGAGCTGCGTATGCTCAACGAGGAGCTGCGCAGCATCGAACTAGAATGTCAGAACATCATGCAGGCTCATAACCTTCGTAAGAGCCAGCAGTCTCCCTCCTCAGGCCACTCCGCACCCTCAACCAAAAACCAAAGCCTCCATCGAAACGACCCTACGAGGAGTAAGCTGGCTGACATTAATGAGAGGCTGGAGAAATCGGACAAGGACAGCTCCAGTGCCTATAACACGGCGGAGAGTTCACGAAGCACCCCTCTAGCAATGGACCGCTCCCCTGAACACTCACTTCAGAGGATGGTCAGTCTCACCAACCAGAGGAACCTCTGCAGCGGCTTTGCTACCGGCCCTTCTCTCAGCCCAAGCCCCATCCCAGCATGCCGAGCTGCAGTCCCAGGGAAAAGCGGCAGCCCCGACCACAGTAATCCTTCTGAGTGGAACCGGACAACTCAGGCTGAGGAGGACAGCAGCGGAAAATTAAAGCCACTTGCTTTCCAGATTCCTTACTTCTCTCCATCCCACAGTTCCCAGCAGAGGCAGGTCAACATCCCAGCTCATGCCCGCCACTACCAGAGCTACATGCAGCTCATCCAGCAACGCTCGGCTGTGGAGTACGCGCAGAGCCAGCTCAGCCTGCTCAGCGTCTGCAAAGAGCCTCAGAGGCCCATTAATGAGCCCAAGATGGAGTGGAAGGTCAAAATCCGCAGCGACGGCACACGCTACATCACCAAGAGGCCCGTGAGAGACAAGATCCTGAGAGAGCGAGCCCTAAAGATTAAAGAGGAGCGCAGCGGGGGAATGACCACGGATGACGATGCAATGAGTGAAATGAAGATGGGGAGGTACTGGAGTAAAGAGGAGAGAAAGCAGCACCTGGTCAGAGCGAAAGAACAGAGGAAAAGACGAGAGTTCATGCAGCGGAGTCGGCTGGAGAGCTTGAAGGAGAACCCTCAGAGCAGCAGCGAGGGGCGCAAGGAAGTCAGCATTATAGAGCTCAGCCAGAAGAAGATGATGAAGAAACGCAACAAGAAGATCCTGGACAACTGGATGACCATCCAGGAGCTGATGACTCATGGCACCAAGGCTCCTGAGGGAGCCAAGGTGCACAACGCCTTCCTATCAGTCACTACTGTATAAAATAAACACACACATTCTACCCCATGCGGTATACTATACTTGCCTCGTTCAATGTGGCGTTTTTATGAGGACAATAGGAATATTTTTCACACTTTGTAACCCAAATAGCATTTTGTAAAGAATTTATCAGTGGTGTCAAGGCATTTCCTTCATGATCTTCAGTATTGTTTTTCACATCACTCTGCGGGAATAACATTTTTCTACAAAATTATGACTATATACTTATTTTATTACTTCACTCCAAACATTTTTATCTTTTCAATTCTATTTTCATATTTATGTTGTGACCATATGACTTAAAATGGTTGTATGAGCATCTTAGGAAAAGTTAAGTACTTTCTTTTGTGTATTACAGTTTGGACACTTGCCAGTTGCAACACACAATGAATCAGTGGGTCTTCTGCCTTTCACCTACGTTTTAATGCTCTTTTCATTAACATATCGACTTATCCTTTAAAGCTGAAATCAGTTACTCTCATTGTTGTTGAAATCCCGTTTCAGACGTGCTTTAACATAGTTGAAAACGAAAGCTTAAGAACAACAAGAAAAAGTTTAAATAAGGTACACATTTCAAGTTTAAAGGGACACGAATATCTTACATTCCTATCATAGTACTGTACAACTTGCTCTTCATAAAAGATTAAGCATTACTGCAGCAAGAATGTGTTTAATCCCTAAAATGTAATGAATTTGAAATGGATTCACTGACCTTAAAGGGTAAAAAATCCCTTGCATTTCATGACCAACTGCCAAATCTCTTCTGGGGAGATAAATCATTGAGGTTTTAGATTACTGAACATTGTCAGTTAATATTAGCAAATGTTTTAGTTCAACTACTCAAATAACCTTTGCTAATATTTTTACTATCAGTGATTTTATAAAAGTTCAATACCTCATGTTAAAGTGTTTCTTGTTTCTGTAATTTGTTAACTTGAGCCACACTTCTTACAAAGGAAACAATACTGCTGCTACACTCACAGTTCAAATGGAAACAAAAAAAGCATTTTGGACACAGGATTTATGTACTATATATACTGTACGTATGATCATTTTTGGTGTCAAAGAACACAGACTTCCCAAAAGTCAAAAATATTCTGACTCATTGCCAGTGCTGCAGCTTTGTTTGTATGGTTTACAGCTTTGGGTAAAAATGATTTTGTATTCAATTTTATTTTTTCATAATATTTTGAGTTTTTTCTACATATTCAACAACAAATGGACCTGCTCATAGCTTTTACATACCAGTATTTTTGCATCATCAACATACACCTTTACTCAGCATAGCCTTAACAGCAAAAACTGAATCAATGATACATTTGTGTGGAAAACAGGTTGTTCTTTATGAAATCTGTCTTTGGATATATCTGTGCAACAGAGAGGCATTATTCAGCCTCATTCATACATTGTATAATTTGAGTTTTTTTGTAACTGGGGAATATATCATCATTATTGAATGATACTTGCAATCGCATTAAACGTGTTAGGATGATTGCCACTGAGCAGGACTCAGAACACAGCATATTAGATCATTGGAAAACTAAACTGGTGAAGTGAATGGGTTGCCATTTATCAACAGACTTTATAGTCCAGTTACATGTACAGTATAGTCATTCTAAATGCCTCACTTTTAACGGAAATATTGTAAATTTGAAATTTTAAACCAATCCCTGTATTTGTTTTGAGTCAATGTCAATGGTCTAATTTTGAGTAATGCGTAGTTGGCACATTTGTAGCCGGGTAAATGTGTGATAATGGTGATCTTTACAAAAGAAATGATAATAAATTATTGGTTTTTGGTATAACATTGCATTGGATCATGTTTTTTTTATAATTATTATTCAGAAATTTGTGAAAGAACCCACATGATGATATTGAGGGACAATGGATACAGGAACACACACACAAAGTCACTCTGGGGTAAAGACCAGGCTTGTGAAGTGCAACCGAATGACTTGTTCACTGAACACACACTTACCTCAGATATCTCCTGAAGAGTGACTTGCTTTTTCCTCCTCTCCTCTCTGTGAATATGTTAAGTGATTAAATAGAAGGAGATTTCAATTAAAATCACCTTCCACTTGGATGGCTTTGTGTTCATTAAAATGTACCAACCACTTAATCATGACTGTGGCCTTGTCATATGCAGGGAAAGCTGCTGGGATACTACGGTCTCTGTATTATCTAAAGTAGTCAGTGTGCCATAGCTGAAATTGGAGTGTCACGGATACACCACTGCCTGAAGACTGTTCTGTACTTCTGTGTTTCCATTTAACTGAAAACTTGTTCCATTTTAAGAAACTGCTCACATATATAAAAAGGAACCAAGTCTACCATACCATAATACCTGAATTTTATGATTCTGAATTGTTCAAAGGCACTCTGTCCATGTTTTGAGGCCAAGCATTGTTTTTCAAGCTTTGCTATTTCATTAGATTTTGATGACATACTGCAACATGAAGTTGTTCATGACATTAAACAACATATAAGAAGACTATTTTGAGCATTTCAAGCCATTTAAAAATGTTAACACTTTTTTTAAAAAAAAACGACATGCTATAGTATGACTTTTCGAAATTTTGGACCCGTCGTAACATGGTGTTTTTCTGTCATTTCTGAATGTATCATGCTCAAATATGTATCAACACACTAAAATTGGGCCATTTTAAGCATTGTTGAGCGTTTTAAGGACTTTTTCACCCTGACACGTGTCAACAGACTCTTATAAAGCTATCCTGGGAATTTGGTGCATGTTGAAAGTATTTTACTTTTTTGGGGAAAAAAAAAAAAAACGA
>CAFUXE010003094.1:0-10775 GCA_903364295.1 Serranus cabrilla
TTTTGAAAATTTGGCCATTTCACAACATGGTGTTTTTCTGTCATTTCTGGATAGATTATGCTCTAATTTGTATGAACACACTGGAATTGGACATTTTAAGCATTTTTAGGCGTTTTACCGAATTTTAAAGTTTGACCACTTTGACAAAAACACCTCATAATATGGTGTTTTTCTTTCTTTTTTCAAAAAGTTTCACCCTGACACACATCAACAGACTCTAATAAAGCTATCCTGCGAATTTGGTGCATTTTCAATAAAGTCGAAAATTGGCCAGAAAAAACTGAAATTGGGACATTTTAAGCATTTTTAGGCGTTTTACGGCATTTTAAAGTTTGACCACTCTGGACAAAACATGTCATAATATGTTGTTTTTCTGTCATTTTTCAAAAGGTTTCACACTGATATGCATCAACAGACTCTAATCAAGCTATCCTGCGATTTCAGTGCATTTTTTAAGTATTTGACCTTTTTCGCGGAAAAAAACGACATGCTTGACATGACCTTTTTACAAATTTTTGGACATAATTGGCATGTCATTACGGGATGATGGTTCGTCCCAAAGCCAGACCAGTTGAGAACTACTGCCCTACACCATAGAGATAATACTCCCTGAGCACACTCTGACAAATGGAATGCCACTGTCAGCTGCTGTCATGTATGTGCAATTACACTTTATTCTAGTAGAGCAAAAAAAAGGTTGTTTCCCAGGGTTTCACTGCGCCCCCCAGGGGGGCCCGCCCCACTATTTTAGAAGGACTGTACTGTCGCATGTCAAAAATTTTCATGAAAAAGTCATAACATTTTCTCATTATGTTCTGTGGATTCATGTAGTAAGTAAAGACATGAAATGCTTAAAATATTCCAATTATAGTCTGTTGATACATATTAGAGCATGATACTGTATGACCAGAAATGTCAGAAAATCACCATTTTATGAGAAGTTCGAAACTTGAAGAAAAAAAAAGTCACACTATAGCATTTCGAAATTTTTCATGAAAATGTCCTAACATTTTTAAAAGCCCTGAAATGTTCAAAATGTTCTTATTATACTCTGTTAATACCAGGGGTGAAAGTAAGCCGGTATGGTCCAGTACTGCGTACTTCCACTGAATGTTTTAGCTGTACACAGTACCAGGAAGATGGGAGAGCGGCTGCCTGCTATAAAGCCCTCATTCAGAACCAGTCACAGCCGCAATCTGGGTCAGAGAATAGATCAGCTAGCAATATGCAGTCTTGAAAACTACTTTGTCTGTTTAAAATTCTTTTTAACTCATTACGAATTGTTTGTGAGAGTAAGCAGTTGTGTTTCGTGTTATTTTGTTTAACTTTTTACGATTCAGAACAGCTCGGAAAAGAAACAGCTCATGAGCCATCGACCGTTGATTTCACTCAGCAGTTCGTGAGCGCGCATGCTCTGAGGATCGGTGCATTTGATTCAGTGCACTGGGACGTTTTCCACAACTGGTCTACAGACGTAAGGAAACGCCGCCTGTGCCAGGACAGGACGAACAATAAATTACACCAACGAAATTCCACACATTCTGGTGGTTGGCTGGAACACTTTCAACATGATTTAAATATCTTGTTATTTTAAAAAGATGAAGTGAGAGGGATGAAGGTTTTAGTAAAAGTACCAGCAAGAATTTAAAGACTACATTCACCACTGATTAGCAAAATGATTCTTATACGACTTAGTCATGAAGTACCACAGATCCTATCTATCAAATTTCGTGAAGATCATACTCTGCGCCTTGAAGGAATGTGAAAAAGTAAATTTAGTTTTTTTCGCGATTTAAAAAAAATATATTTTAAGGCGGAAATGGGCGTGGCCTATATCCTACAATTCAGCAAATCTCAAGGAACACGTACATGTAAGGATATCTAATGTGTGACATGGTTTGCAGGAGTTACAAGCCAAAACGCTCACACATTAATTATGGCGCCACCTGCTGGTGGACATGTGTGGAATTTGGGAGACATCCTCAGGGGCTCATAGGAAACATATATTCTAAGTATTGTGTTGATAGGTAAAACTGTTATTAAGATATGCACAACTTCCTGTTTTGACTGTTACACACAGGAAGTTGTTCCTCTGTTACTTGCACAGTTTTTGGATTAAAACAATTCTTTTGATAACTTTTTTTTAGCTTTCGAAAAAGTCGAGACAGCATATTTCGCGTTTTTGCGAAAAATCTTCCCAGGCGGAAGCAGGCGGGGCCTATGTCCAGAGATTCAAATAAATGCAGTGAACATGTGCATCTTGGAATTTTTAATGTGTTCTGGTGCCTTCTGGTGGACATGTGTCAATTTTGTTGCCTGCCGTCAGTACAGCAGTCTGTACCAGTTCTGTGAAGGCCTACATTATGGCGTTTATGGTTTAGGCTGCAGTATGGGTTTTTCATAAGGAACAAAAAATGCAAATCAAAGCGGTTTCAATAGGGTTCCCAGCACCGCTGGTACTCGCCCCCTCAGGCTTGGACCCCTAATTACTGAATTTCAGAGATTAACAATTCATCATAAACCGATCTCCATGTGGTCAGTATGGACTGCAAGCAGGAAATCAATGAGAGATAATGGCTTTTGCCTGGATTCACCTCCTCAGTGTTGTACACAAAAAGGGTCACATATTCAGTGCGAACTGCTAAAGCGCTGAAAACAGTAGTTACATAAATGATGAATAAGAGGTTTTCATACATTAATTCCATATTTAAAGTAGAGCTCAGACAGACCAGACCCAATGAGGACAGCGCGGCCATTATCCCGCTGTTGGCGCTCATCCCAGATCATTTGGTACTAATCTCCTAAAATGTGTCCCAACACGGGATTGTGCACTCCCAGCTACCCTGAAGAGATCTAATCCAGGCGAGAACAAGAACTGTTTCCAGAGAATTGACCGCTCTATCCTCTGCAAGGACAACGCCTCTCACTGGAAACCAACTGGTTTTTCAGTTAAAAGACTATGAGTTCACACAAGTAATAGCCTTAAAAGATGTGAAGGATGTTTCACCAATAAATTCTTTGATCCTGGGGTTGGGATGGGCGCCGTGGAGCACCAGGCCTCGCCTGAAAGGAACACTAATTGGGTTTTAATGAGGTCGACTGCCTCTGTAAGTGAAGAGCCGATATAGTTCTTTTATATTCTGATGCCGGAGCTCCTTTCCCCCGTGCTCAGCAGATACACACACCAGCTGGAGTTACAGCAGAGGATGAATTGCGGTGGTGCTTTTTCTCTTTCTTCCTGTAATTACTTGGGACTGAGAGGAACAAGCAGTGGGACTTAACGAAATAGGAAACGGTGAATAGAATTAGCGCTGGGAGGATAAAGCTCAGTGATCGTGGAGCGAGGAGTTGTTCTGAAGTCAGCGTTATCTGGCTGTAATTGAACCAAACACTGCTATCTTTTCTATTAACAAATGTTCACAGTCGCCCCTGAGGCGATAAGGTCATTTTTTAAAAACACATATAGCTGTGGTTTCAGATGTGGAGGAATGCTGTAATGTGAGACAAGAAATCACAGCAGGGGAGATTGTACATGGCTGACAAATCCAATTCTCTCGTGTGGGAACTACAAAAGGAGAAGACTCAAAGAAAAAGATGTGTGTGTATGTGTGTGAGTGTACCTTGTAGGGGTACATCGGAGCCTGTCTGGGAGGAGCTGCCAGCTGCAGCCTTGGCACTTTTCCTCTCAGCCATAATCTAGAGAAAAAAGAAGGGGAAAGAAAGAGGAAACAAGAGGGATGATAAAACATTTAAGACAAAAAAACACAAGAAAAGTAGAAGAGAATGAAAATGAAGAGAAGAAAAGTGATGATTGAAAGCGGACACCACAGCGGTCAAATAACCCTATATGGTCTCACTAATAAACAACAAAAAATTATTTTATGAACATATTTAAAAGGATAACACTGGTAATATTGTTGGTAAGGCCAAAACAAACAGAATGTTCTTTTTTTCAGTACTTTCCCACTTGGGCTGAACAATTCATCAGAATGAATGAAATTGCAATATAGAATAGTGCAATATCAAAATGTGTCAAGATACCATTCTGATTGAAACGATTGTAGTGCTGCAAAGGTCTCCTAGCCAACAAATAACATTTTACAGATTTAAGAAAAAATCTTCTGTTTGGTACAGATCCTTTAATTTAATAATCCTAAATGTTTTTAAAAAAAATCATGAAGTGAAAATTGATTATGAGATCATTCACTTGTATTTCCCACTTCCCGAACACATTTGTTCCTTCTGAGGATTTAAAACTAGCAGTCGTTTTTTGCCAATTGTAACTTAAATATGAATAAACTGTGTTCATTCAGCCGTGGATTTGGTGCTCTAATGATGGAGTAAATGGATAGATTCAGAACAAAAAGTGTCACCCAGTGCAACATTAACACAGATAATACCTGTTATTATCTATTCATGGTTGCTTTTGGGTCTTTGTGTGGGAAAATGTTAAATATTCCCAGCCTTAACCTTTCAAACTCTCTCTTACAAATGGTATATATCTAAATTCAACTGAATTCTATAAAAAAAAAAGTGTCTTTCTCTCTCTTCTTTGCTTCTGCTGCAGTGCACACACTCTTTAAAAAGTGTTGAATAGTCTGCATGGCCCCTGCACTGAGCTGCTGCACTCTTCCTGCTACAGATACTTGATTAATTGCAGGTGTCATTAATCAAAGTCTATGGTGAGTCTGCAACTCTGCTCACAGGGGAACATGCAAGAAGACGCATGCACACACACACACACACACACTCTCTCTCTCTCTCTCTCACACACACACACACACACACACACAGAGGAAGCCCGCTCAGAGTGCTGTGCAGCTGCAAGACTCAGGTCACCAAGTTTCTCCGCTGCAGTAAAAAGAAAACTAATAGTGTGTGTTTAAAATAGGCGGTGTGAAAAGTCATGGTCACACACACACATATAGACATAAAGACACACATTCATTCTTCAATTCAGCGAGATATGAAGAAATTAATGGAGAAAAAAAGCATTTCTCTCTAAATGGGTCAGCGTGTCTCTAAGGGAGAAGATCTGTAGTTCCAGGTAGATTCATCCTTTACAAGGTCACTGCTGGTCTGACGACAGACGGCTTTCTCTTTGTGTACAGACGAGCACCACGGCGATGTGTCAAGCAAATCCAAGGAATTCACCCTCAGCCTCTAAAACCACCATCAATTTGTTTGAATGCAGATAATACGACACCAATTAACCATTAAACTGAGTATGTCATTAATAATAAATACCACTCTTTCATCGAAATATGCACTTCATTCCTTATTTAAAAAACAAGACAGACCCGCGTACACCACGCTATGCATATAGGCTTTTAAGATTATAGTCTATTTACTGTATGTGTATGATTTGAATGAATCAATGTGACTCATGCAGTGTTCTTTCCTCTATAAAAAATTATGACAAAAAATATTTGCTCATCTTTTTTATGCAACAAATACAAAACTTGAACTAAATAAAAAACTATTTAAGACTAGAACTATAATTAAATGTAACATTTTTTGTCAATGAATAAAAACTGAGCTGCTCCTGATTAGTGAAACATTCCCCTCCTCAGCACCAAACATCTCTCGCTCTGAAATTGATTTAACAGTTTGACCTGTTGCACCACCGTTAATAAGAAGCATCTTACATTCAGTAACGTTCTGTTTCTGTCAGTAATGTTGTCTGATGAAATGTATTTATGGACTAAATTCTTCCACTGAGGAGAGGCTACATGTTGTGTTACTGCAGAGCAGAGAGATGGACACTGTGTGTGAAGACTTTCAACTGACCTCATGATGGGAACGACAGCTGTAAACGTGGTCACTGCACTAAGATGCACGTTTATTCCATTCAAGTTACATATAAAGACAAAATTTTAAGACTCAGAACTGAATGACGTCACACTATCACATGCAAAGATAGCTACGGCCCTTAAGATCCAGAAAAACAGTGAGGATGACATCATTCAAGGAGAAGTCGACATGCTCAGAGGTCATTGTCACAAATCCCAAGTCCTTATCTTTGTTTATTAAGTTTTGAATGCTTTTAAAAATGCATATCGTCTGACTTGAGTCCACATCTCTGGACATGAGTGCTTGAAGCTGTCAGCTCCTTTTAAAGGAAAACAATAGTGACAGTTTGAAGTTTCAAGACTTTTCATTTCTCGACTTTGAGATGCTGGACAGGAGCCTTTGGGATCCAGTGAGGGCAGGAAAAACCTTGTTATTGTATCTCAACAAAACTCGTCCTGTTGCACACCAGCTGCTCACTGCACAGACATTAGAAGCATTGAAACCCCAAACCAAACAATAGTTTGCCTGTCAGCCACAAAAATACCAGCCCTACAGGTGAACTTTACTGACTCTGGTTTTTTGCACTTCCACTGTCGAGAATGAACATTCAACCTCTTGCACACAAGGCTCCAGAGATGTCCTAAGGCACAGGCGAGTCAAATGGCTCACCTCATGTCAAATGCTCAAATAGAGGCAGGAGGCGGCAGGGTTTCAGCTGCCACTGAATCTTATGATGGAGCTTCAGACGTTGGTGCTCCAGTGAGAAATATTCAGAGGCTGATGAAAACTATGACTAAGCTTAAGCCCCCGCTGCGGCCTTTGACAGAGCTGCAGCTCCCAGTGGTTCAAAGGACATTGATTCTGATACTGTTCCAGTAACAGAGACATCACCAGTACTATGAACGATGACAGGGCTTCAGCTGTCACTGACTACAGGGGGGAGTCTCAGGCAATGCTACTTCAAGTGATGAAGACAGAGACACTGCTACTCAGCTACAGCCACGATTTATCTAACGATGGAGCTGCTGCTGCTGGTGCATCTACTGATCTGGAATATGTCAAAGTTGACCCTGACGGAGCCCAGCAGGACAATCTGTTTCTAAAGATCTGCAAATGATTCTGCCATACGTAGAGTACCTGAACACAGCAGGCCCAGATGATTATGTTCAGCCTACTCGCAGTCATGTATGACATTTAAAACTGCACAGACCAACGCAAACATCAGTTTGACAGTGTGGTATTTTCCTTTTCTTGAAATTCACTTTTCCTGTCTTTGATTTATTACAGCGCCCAAGGTAGAGTGCAGAGTGCACATGTGTGAGGAGAGGTGCGAACAGGTGGAAGGTTCATGGTGAGCTGGTGGTCTTTTGGTGGTAATTGCGGCTTAGTGTTTCTGCTGCAACCAGCTGCTGCCAATCTGAAAAGATTATTTACTGCAGTCCATAATCTGCTGCGCATGAGCCAACTGTTTGATGGGTTAGGGTAAGGTGATCATCAACAATGTGTAAAATCTGGAAATACGTGATCCTGCTTTATTTATCAGGTATTTGGTATTAGACACACACATACACACACACACACTGAAAACTCTTTTCTCGCTCTGTAACCTGAATCTTATCTCCTCTCCTTGCTCTTAAAACTTCCCTCTATCTCTCTCCTCAGCTCCAACTTCTCCAGTAAAAGATAACAGAAATCTCATCAGGTCCGTCTGTCTGTTGACCTCCTGGTTATTAGTTTTATACAACATGCATGTAAGAGTAGAATCTAACCTTAAAATGTACATCTGGATCATTACATCAGTTGAAAAAAATACTCTTCCTTTTCTTTCTTTAGCAGTAATCCTGATTAAAGCTTGATAGCTTGTTTCAGAGCAGCAGATGAGCTCATTCGTGCGGAGGCAGCGCGGTAATGGCACCCACCTTGGAGCAGATTTCGTGGAGACTTGTGGCAATGGCGGCGGCAGGAGTATCACATCGGAACACGTGGCACTTCAGCACCCGCGTGTTTTTGTCTCTCGCCACGTAGGCAAAGTCCCTGAAACCCGCAGAGAAGACACACAGGAATTAAAAAACAAACAGAAACTACAGCAGATGTAGCAAACATTTGGCTTTGTCAAAGGGGCTGTTAGTAAAAAATCTCTGATGTCCAATAAAATAGATGATCCTGTAATTATCTCACCAGGTGTGCAAACTTCCATCCCTTTACACTTATTTCTATATATTTAAATTTCAGTGACTTCTGCAAGTTTCTTTCCCAGCTGCCCTCTAACTTTTATGCTTATATGTAGAAGAAAAAAAGACCATAGATTTTACAATTGCCTAATCAGGAAAACAGTAATCAGCTTCCCCTGCAAGGAGGGAATTATTTAATCACATAGCATGAGGTAAGTGTGTGCATATGTGTGTGTGATAAGGTGGAGATGGGAGAGAATAACAGCTTGTTTGCAGTTACGTGACTATTATGAAGTGTGTACTTCAGATCTTGGGCAGGAAGTGATAAATCCATATGCTGCCTAAAGAGGAAACTGACTACTATCTAACAGGGTTGGATGAACATGCACACAGTTAGTATTGTCAACCTGCCTCCAGTGTCCTGCCTTCCATCTGGGGAGTGCACCTGTGTGTGATGTGTTATGCAAATAAGTTATTGTGGGTTAAGAATCTACAAAACATGATAAATAACCTCTTTGCATTAATGGGCCCATTACAGGATTCTATCTGTTTGTAAATTTGCCTTAATGACATTCATTTTATCTAATGTATGTTGGAGAGTCAGGCTTTATCCACTTAATGTTAATACTGAATAACTGCTGCTAGCTGGATTTTCAGTTTTCCTCCAAAAGCTTCCTGGAATGACTCCTTGGAGAGCCACCTTTGGACAATGTTGCATATTAAGATTAAACCCGTCTTCCCAGAAGAGCACCTGTCTGAGGGCCAATATGTGGATATGATTTCTAATTTGTATTTTATATTCCCTTCAGCATTTTTACTTCAGTTTCATGGGTTCAATTCTGGCATGATCAGCAGGATTTTAAAATGTAATACATTAGGGTTAATTTGAAATTCCTCGCAGGTTTTGCGCCCACATTTTATTCTCATTCCCCGTATCAAGAAGGGTTCTATCAGAGCTGGTTTTTACATCTTTTCTAAATTCTGTATGTGTTGTCAGGAGGTGACTTTTTGCAAACATCAAAAAAAGTCTGTCCTTGGACATGTCTTCTGTTGGGAAACTAAAACTTTCCGTTTCCCCAGTCTGCACCTGTCTGCGTCGTCAACTAAGAATAAAGAGCCAGAAAAAATGTATTGCAAAAAATTTCAAAAGTGACACTATTATTATTACACCTTTTTGCATCATGATATTATTTACAAATTTCTTGTTGGAGCTCTGCTCTAATTAGCACCCTCTCTTGTGAAAATGCTGCTCCATTATTTGTGTCATCTACAGGCTGCCATACGCTTTGAGGGTGTTGCTGTGATTCCTTGTACACCAGTCAGATTACTTAAAGCCCCTTTAACAAACCATTTGTACCCCAAAATCATGAAATACTGATGCTTGGTCAGTTTAAATGAACAGTTTATTTTGACGAGTGAGATAAACTGAGTGATATCTAGAGTGTCATATTTTAAAGTGACCAAGCTTCTGTATTTGAGTTGGGAGTGAAAAGTGTTGCTCTAACATGCGACATGTTGTGTGCTGTAAACAGTTTTTTCTGACTTTCTGAAAAGGGTGGGTGCCGTTTTTTTGTGTGTGTGGCTACAATGACACACACAGGCGCACATAAGCATACAGGAAGGCAGATGTGCGTCCCAGAGCCCGAGGAAACTACTGTGTGCTTCACAGTGGTGCAACGTGGGAGAAGAGTGAGGAGTACGATGGTGAGACTGAGAGAGAAAACTCTACTGGGAAAGAAACTTTCTCCAGAAAGAAGGTGGGAGATGAAACACGGCTACATGTGGGATACACTACACACACACGCATGCACACACACAAGATGAAAGACGGACATGTTTCTTCCTCATTAACAGGTGTGACGGGCTGCACAACTGAGAAGTAGGAGGATGTGTTTCCAGCCAGGACTGAAATGAGTCAACAGAAAAAGCAGAAAGACAGAGGGGAGTGGGGACGTGCAGAGAAGCCAACTGGACAGCAGTGTCACCAGATGTACACACACATACACACACTCCCAAATAACCATACACACAAACAGAAATATGGCATTTATCACAGCGGGCTCTTTGTGTTTATGAGTCCATTATCCGGACTGTCTCCTCTGCTTAATTGTGTGCTCACACACTTCGGGTCGATAATGCTCTGCGCCTGTGGCCACAAAGGAAAGTGCAATGATGTGTGTGTGTGGTGTGTGTGTATGCATCCAATGCATTTTGTTCAGGGACATTTGAGCAGTGTGTCACCAAAGCAGCATGAGTGGCCTTGCCTCTACTACAAATGGTTCTTTTATGACTTCTGTACCCTCTCTGGGGGATCAAAATGCTATAAAACAGCATGCAACTCTTAATAGGAAATAGCCCGTGGCCGGTCTGGCTCGCTGATGATTTAACACCAATGATTTAGACCTTCAGTAGATGCTGCTGCACTCCTGTAAAGAGCAACAGTGACTCTGGGCGAAGCAAAGCCACTGATTTGATACCTGAGGTGACAGATGTGATTGCACAAGAGGGGGCGGTGGCACGACGATTACTGAAAACAATAGAGAGGCAAGATCACACTCGAACACGCCACAAAGAGCAGTTACCTTTCTCTGGGTCCCGGGAAGCAGAGGGGAGGTGGGAAAAATGAGGGAGGGAAGCGAGGAGGAAGAAAGGAGGGTGGAGAGGGAAATAGTAAGGAAGGGATAAAGGAGTTAGAGAAAGAAAGCAGGATGGGAAATTAGGAAACGGGGAGAATAGAAGAATGAATTATGCCCAAAAAATAGATAAAAAGGGAGCGGGAGGTGGAACAGAAAAAGAAAGGGGGGAGAAAGA
>CAFUXE010003094.1:21357-48922 GCA_903364295.1 Serranus cabrilla
TTTAGGCTCTGCAGAACACAAACCTAGTGCAATATCAAACAGCCGTGACACACACTTTGAAAAATCCCTGCAGCACATCCAGACTCTTTAATCCTGTCTTTCTCAATCCCCGCTTTGCTTACTTTATCTCTCTCTCTCTCTTCCCTTTCTTTCTTTTACTTTTATGCTTTTTCTTTCTTATCTGGCTCCCTGAACGTCTCGCTCATGTCTCAGTGACTCAGGCTGCAAACCTGCTGCTGCCAGCCTGCATCCCTGCACCTGACAGCCAGCCAGCCAGGGAGAGAGTGAGAGAGAGAGAGAGATGGATAGATAGATAGAGAGAGAAAGTACACAGCTTGAAGTCAAACACACAGCAGGAGGCAGAGAAGTAAATGAGTGAAAAAATGAAGGGAGAGCTAATGAATGAAAGTAGGGCTGGGAGCTGTGCGGTGTGTCCTCTACACAAACAGAGCTGTTGGAAATCAGAGGAGAGACACGGGGGGGTAGCGCTGAGATAGAAAGAGAGGCAGAAATGCATGACTGTAAGTGGAGGGGTGGGTGGATGGATGGATGAGGAGTGGATGAATAAGATATAGGGGTACTCACACAAGCAGACATGCTGGCCCCGTTACAGATGACTACTTCCTTGCCTTGTTAGTTCCAAAACCACGGTGACATGGCCACAGCACCCTGTCTGCCTCCTCTCTCCTTCTCCTTTTCCCCTTCTCCTCTCCCTCTTTCCTTCCCCTCCCCCTGCTTCTCCCTTTCCTCCTCCTCTTCCCTCTGCTACACCTTTTCTGTCCCTGTCTTCCTCTTCGCTCGGCTTCCTTCGCTCTGCTCGCCCGGTCTGAAGAGCCTCCTGCAAAGTCCTGCTGTGTCCTGCTCAGTGCAAGAGGGGAAGCATGCACTCTCTCTTCCTCCCTCACTGGCTCTCCATCGCTCTATTTGTACCCCACTCTCTCTCAAAAGCACTCTTTTTCCCCCCTGTTTGCCTTAGAGTCTCCTCTTCTTCAGTTGCTGCTATCTTTGTCTCGCTCTCTCTCTCTCTCCTGTCTCAAAAAAGAAGGAAAAAAAGGGGGAAGGCTTACACCCCGCTAAAGAGCAACGATGGGACAAACAAAGAGAGGCAGAGAGAAGAAGAGGCAAAGCTTTGCAGCCAATGGCACAAGAGGGAGGCAGAAAGAGCGCTGGAGACAAAGAGTGGAAATAGCGCAAGAGCGTTACAGACAGAAAGAGGGGATGGAGAAGTGGGGGAAACACAGACACACCCGCTCATTCACCAGCACACACATGCGAACAGAGTGCTCCAGATATAGACCCATGACTTCATCAATTCAAGCCCACGTGCAGTCACACACACACACACACACATGCATCCAAACATGTGTACGCGCACAGAGTCCGACTTGCTGAGTGCTCCAAATATAGCCTCATGACTTCACCCAGGAGCTAACCCCCCCTCCTCCTCGTCTCGCCCCGCTTAAGAGACGGGGGGACTCATTCATATTGAATCAAGCTGACGGAGAGAGAGAGAGAGAGAGAGAGAGAGACAAGACTGGGAATGTTCCTCAGATAGATGGATAGAGTAAGAGACAGGAGCAGAGAGAGAGACGGATGGAGAGAGCAGAGGCAGCTTTACTTTGAGGTACTCTGCATGCATGCATTCAAAAACCTCTTTGTCTCTCTCGAGCTCATCGGCCGAATTCTGCGCTCCCTTTCTTTCCCAATTTCTCCCCTTCTCTCTGTCACATTTTCACTTTTCTTTACATAATTCAAGAAGGCATCTTTCTTCTTTCTGCCTATCATCTCGACCAGCTTTAACCAAGTATGTGATCAGGCCTACTGGGCACAGGCCCAGGGGCCAAAAGTGCCTTTGTCCACATCTGTGCCCAGGAGCCCACTATCTGCCAATGGGACAAGCTAAATAAAACCCACATCCTGCTTCAAAACAATGAGCATTAAAATGTTGCTCACTCCACACATCTTTCCACAAGATTTATGAACCTGGAGGCGTCTGTGTAAGTCAATGTTCCACTTCGTCCCCTAAGGTGCTGGATGGAGTCGAGGTTAAGGCTCTATCCAGGCCAGTCGTGTTTTTTTTTGTCATTGTTCCTTTTAAACAAAAAGAAATACAATCGAAGGAACCTAACAACACAAAACCAACCAAGATGACAGCACACTCCTGCAGTCAGCTACCACAGCACCAGCAGACTCACTAAGTGACCAGCAAATAAATACACACACACACAAAAATCAATCATGACACAACTATAAATACAAAAGCCCAGTCAACATACCTACATATTCAATAATACCTAGAGACATAAACGTAGCAGTAAACTGAACTATAAGCCTTTCACATTTCATTCCCTGACATACGATGAGCGCCGTGGCAACAAGCTAAAGCCAGTCAGATCAGTCCAGTCCCTCATATGCATTAACCAGGATAACAACAACACATATCTGTAACTTTATTGCTGTAACTGAGCCCAAATTTGTGATATATTGTAATAAGCTATGGGACAACAATGTTTATATCATATATGGCCTGTTTTTTTTTTGTACGCAATCTACTTAATATTTTATTGCTCCACCTTTACCTGCCCAGGGACTACAGGCGGAAGAATACAACTGCTGCTAAAACTTGGTGCAATGCATCTTTCCTGGTTTTATACAAGGTCAGTGTTTTATTGTACACTGTCCCTGTTTAAATAAATGACATTACATTACCTTGCCATTGGGCAGCCTTGTTTAAGTTTACTCAGAGGGAAGTGAAGCCATTCTGTGCTCCCATCAAATCCATCAGACTTCACTGACAAAAACAACAGTTTCACCTTCCAGAGCACAGGGTTTGCTGCTCGTTTGCTTTGTTTCAGTGACTGAAGAACCCGTGTTTAGGTAAAGTCCAGCTGGCTAAAACATGTTTTGCTGCTGCCCCTGTCCGCAGTGGGACATTGTTTTTTCATGCACAGGAACATCTGACATTGAATCACAATGAAGCCTTCCCCAAGCTGTTACTGCTACAGAACTGGAAGCACAGTACAATATTCTTGAATGCAGAATTGTTCAAATTTTCCTTAACTGAAACGAAGGCATCTCCCCAAACCATGAAAAACAGCTCCACAGCAAAAGTACACACAGACAGAAGCATCTATATGCTTTTGTTTACCTAGTTGCAGTGTATCAGGGTCTCTGGATGCACATGCTTTGGGTGTAGTGCACTCTAGTGGCAGGACTGGGTTAATCCAACCTCCTAATGAGTTTTTGTCTTCGACACACTCACACGCACACACAGACCTTCCCTCTACAGATGCGGGATGCTATTAAACAATTTGCTGCATATACGGAAAGTGCATTGTGGTCTCAGAGCATCAAATATCTTCTAAGTCACACACGCTCCCAGCCAGGCTGGAATTATAATACATGCAAAATGACGAGCCTGAAACCAAACGGAGGAGTGCAGACTGCAGATTTTAAAGTGCTGGTGGGAGGAGAAGATGAAGAGAGTGGAAGCTGTAATGCTGTGTGAGAGAGAAAGAGAGACGGAGTGAGAGAACGGATAAGAGGGAGAGCTAGCCTGGGACGACCCTCCCCTCTTCCCTCCACTACACGCTTTATCCATTACCGCCGAGAGAGACAGCCACTGAAAGTTTCTCTATCCTCAGAGACGGAAGAGAGTGGAGGGACTCTCTTCCTTTCTTTCCTTCTCTTTATCTATCACACACACACACAGCGAGTGTTGTGGTGGTGTTGCTGTTGAGGGAAGGAGAGAAGAAGAGTGGGAGGGTGCATCCCACAGCATCCCTCTGTGGGTGGAAGAAACTATGGCGGCACTTAAAAGACAAGGAAAAAATACAGAAATAACAGATGTATAGAAAAACACAGAGACGGGAAGAAAGAAGCAAGACACTGCCAGGATAAGCAAGGGAAGCCTTTTAACACAGATGCTATTTTAAACTCCATTTTCACCCGATCCCTTAACAGCTGATTACACATGTCAGGACCAGACAGCTACTCCGAGCTGCAAACTTCCACCACTTTTCTCATTATTGTGTGACACAAAGTGAATCTCCCAAAGTCTCCCAGCTCTTAGTGCTTTGTTGTGTGAATGTAAAGCTTATGCACATACGCAAATAGGCCCACACGCCTCATACATATTACATCCTGAATGTATGTATATGACATCAGCACTAATGTTTCCAGATGTATACGGCCTGTTTGAGTGTTTGAAGTGGTTGGTCTGTAGGCTAATGGAAACCCTGAGGGGCCCATATCAATGAGGGTTTAGCTTGTCCCCCCATTAGCAGCGGTGCTAGCCTCAGCACACTGTCAGCTCAATAGTGAAAGGTTAAGTCCATGGGATACTGCCAAGTGACTGAAGGCCCCAAAGGTCCCCAGTCTGCAATGGAAACGTGGAGCAATGAGCATAATTATGGAGTTTTGTAGGCAGTTAGTGCAAATATGCATGGAGTTATAATGAATTTCCATTCATGATTAGTTTAAACTCCTGAATCAGCAGGACTGCACCACACATACATTTCATGTGTGTTTGCACACTGATGTGCATGTCTGGAGATGAATGTGTGTGTGCTGCTTGTGTGCATGTCAACAGTTCAAGTTCAAGAGGAATCAGGGTCATAACAGCACACTTACACTAAACCAAGCAGTGTCAGCAAACTGAAAATAAAAAAGGTTAAAATAACGAATAAAAACAAAATCAAAATAAATGTACATTCATTTCAGGTTCAGCTTTTTACGCTGTAATATATCACTACTGTTAAAAGGAGACAGCATGAACCTCCTTAATTTTCGTGACACTAAACCACAAAAACGGCACAGACTTGACATTCCAGGAGATGGTGCAACTGCTTAAAATCGAACACTAACGCAAATTAAACATTGAACATTCCTCCAGTTCTCCAACCTTGTATTTTGTATTATGCAGCTATATACTTCTGAGACTTCATACCATACAAAAACAAACTACAGTCACACTAAAAATTAAAATCAAACCATTCTGGAAAGAAAAAAAAAGAAAGAAAAAATGTAGATATGCAAACGCATCCTGAAAATGAACTAAGACCAAACTAAAATTACATAAAAAATCTAAATTACCAATTGAAAATTAAAACCCATTATAACATTGATTTGAATCACTAAAACACTGAGATCAACAGTGACCATAAAGCCACAACATCACACACGGTTTTAATAAAGGAGAAAGATATTTGTGGTCCACTTACCTGTCGTGGTCGCGGCCGACCCCCCAGACACGGATGCTACTGATCGGCTGAGAGTGAAGCAGGCTGCGATCGTCTGGGTCCACCAGAGTTAACATGCGGTCTTGAAGCACCAGCAGCATCCCTTTACCCTGAGAGAGCACAAACACACATACACTACAGCTGCTGTCTGTAACCTCGGGCTGTTAGAGGATTCATCTAAAGATTTAGATGTATTTTTATATATATAGATATTCACACAGTGTTCCTTGTTCTTTCAGCTTCTTTTCTTGTCGTTACTTTTTTCTTACATAATTAATTCCTTTTAACTCTCTTGATTCTCTTTCTTCAGCCAGGAGCAAAAGTCCATTCAAATCACATATAATTACTTTTTTGTTACATTTATTTATTTATTTTATAATAAAAAGAATACCAAACAGAGTTGGGGAAATCTTCCTTTCATGCTCTGCAAGCTTGGAATGAGCTGCAAGGTATACTTAACTTGAATCTTTGCCCTCTCTTTACATGTTTAAAAATACTCAGTGCCTATTGTTTTGGAGTCTTTTTGTGATGTTATTTATTGCTGTAAGTAGTCGTACAGGACATTATTTATTCTGCTGCCCATCTTGACCAGGACTCCCTGCAAGAAGAGATATTGAATCCAAATGGGATCTTTCCAGCTACTCTCAGACGTGTAAAAGTGTTGTGACTCGTCTACAAATAAAAAAAAAAAGCTATGGTAAACATGCTGAATATTGCAGGTGACTGTGTCTGCTGACACACTGACCTCTCCCCAGACGCCGGCTGAGTCTCGTATGTCCCTCCTGCAGTAGGACAGCTGTCTGATACAGTGGTGGACGGCCACACTGCTCCTGCCCTCACACAGGTCCTGTTCTGCCATCTCCACCCAGCCCAGAGACCGCACAGGGAAGGACTGGAGGGAACATAACACACACATTTGGATGATTCAGTTTGTTTTTTTCAACTCAGGTCTTATTTTAGTAGTTTGGGCTATTTTTTTGTCAGTTATAACAGTGTTCTCACCAAAATAACTAGTAGGATTTAATAACGGGGCAGTGGTGGGTTTTTCAATGGGTGAAATATTGTCAGAAGTGTCTCTGATTGCTTAAGTAGATCTGCACTTTGTCTACAGTGCACTGATTTTAAATCAATAAAAAGGTATCAGCTAAATAATTGCCCACAAGCAACCACAAAACAAAATTTTTGGTATATTCTAAGTCCTTAATTGGTCAGGAAAACTTTATGACGAGTAATATTGGTCAAAGTTGAACCAGTTATAATTTTACTGTCCTCTTCTGTTATTATTTTTCAAATAAGCGTGGCTAATTAATGGGTGTGTTTAAAAGTTTAAAAGAGTTTTTACAGCAACTGTTCCAAATCTCAGTAATTAATCTTGTAAATAAACTGTCACAAAAAACACAAGTTTATAAAAAAGTTTAACCCTAAATATAAGAACCCACACATACTAACACAGAGGAACAGTAACGGAAACAAAGTTCCATATAAAAGTTTAATTTTGCTGACAGAGGTGCAGTAAGCAGCGACAGCTACTGTACCATCACCAGCCAGCCGTCAGAGCAATAACAGAGAGAGGTTTGATTTGGGAAGGCAACACATGAAATATGAAAGAGTGTGTGTGTGTGTGTGTGTGTGTGTGTGTGTGTGTGTACAGTATATGTGTAGACTGCTGCAGCCCAGAAGCTATTACTATCCTCCCTCCTCTCTCTATCACTATTTCTCTTTCTTTCTCTCTGCCACAACAAAAAATACATTTATCAATTATTATAACTGTGTCTAGTAAACACAAACAGACACACACGCACACACAGATGGATTCTCTCTTGTTTTCGTCCTCATTAAACTTTCACACATCCTGAGATCATATCTGAACTCCTTCACTTCTCCCCTGTGTCTCTGGGTTCCTCTGAGATATCTGAGTATATCAAGCTTTTCTTTCACTTGAGTTTTAATTAGTAAGGCATGTATACATCACGCTTTCTGTCCTTTGGGATTTATATTCAGAATTAGAAAACGTACACAGTACATGTTATTGTGAAATCTAAAGTATGATTTTTGCCTTATTCCTTATTGCCATATTCAACTTTTTAATACTGGGTTAATTAAACATTTCCTTATCAATAATGAGGACATTGGTTGACAGTCTGAGGTTTCTGTTTCCTTTTCTTCCAGCAATAAACTACCTAACAATGCTGTAAGGACATATGTCACAGCTAAGTTCACAAAGTAACCACTGAGTGGCACTGCAACAAACAGAGAGAGGAGCGGATCATCACAACACCACAGACAGAGCCCGGTGACTTCAATTCATCTACAAAAACATGCTGGAAATGCTTTTCAACAAATAAGACCAGGCTGACTTGGAAAAGAGGAATATGTGCTCCTTAAATGTTATCCGTGTTTATTCAGTGGCATACTATCATACTGGTATTAATTAATTGAATTAATGAATTAGTTGTTCTGATTTTACCATTGCCTCTGGATCAGAGAAGGTGTTGTTGAGGTCCACTGTCTCCAGCTGAGCCGGAGGGCTGCAGAGAAACATCAGATATGAAAAAAAATAATTTTCCCAAATTAGTACATAAAAACACACAAATCGAGGATTAATATATATGCATGTATTTACTGTGTAATGTGTATTACTTGAGTTTAAGTGAAGCATAGCGGAGGGTAGCCCCTTCAAACGCCTTCAGACTGGGATCTGGATAGACTGGATAGTCTTTCAGCGCCTGGAGAAAAAACATCCAGAGAGAGAAAATAATTAGTGGTTGACACTGGTGAAGCAATGAAGAGGATATAAAACAGGCTGATTCTTAAATTGATTGCACCAACTTATTTTATCTAATTTGCTTTATAATAACTTAAGAGGAAAAGCTCATTTGAACTTGGACTGAGATTACTTTGTGCTCATTTCAGTCTAATAAATGCAGCAGTAAAGCAGAGATTTTAGGGAAAAAATAAGAAAAGCATTGCAGCATTCCTATCCAAAATAAAACATAAAACCACCAATAATAAATATGTATTAGAACTTTTACCAAGATAGAGTTCAACAAGTGAACACCAAAATAACTGTGACTCAGTGACTCACGTTGGCTGTGCAGGTGTTGCTGTTGGGATTTGGTCCAGAAGAGGTGACATCATTGTGGGGGGTGGAGGAGGAGGAAGAGGAGGAGGAGGACTGGGAGGAGCCAGAGGGTGAGGGGACCGGCTCCACCGAGCTGTCAGATATCAGACTGCTGGGGCGCTGTGGGAGAGAAACACAACCAGACAGAGGACGCTCACCAACAGCTTCAGGTGGATATTTACCAGTTACTGTAGCATCAGCCTCTCCTCTCGGTTTACTGATACACAGAAAACAGATGGACCTGTGGTTTCATTTAATGCTTACTAATTGTAAACAGAATATTCACCCAGCCTCTTCTCTCCAGTTCAATGATAGAGAACGCAAACCAGAGAGTCAGTCGTTTTTATGAACAAGCTTTGTTTTCCTTGGTGTTTTACCTCATTATAATTGTGTTTTCTAGCTGCTGTGTCAACTATTTTTGTAGCTTCTAACTTAACAGGTGACACCCAGAAACATCTAAAACACATGAAAATGAAAAGGACCTCGAGCTGAGATCGTTTTTCGTTCTATTTTGAAGATTAAAATTTTACTTTCATGCCTTGCTTTATAGACACATGTTGTACCAAATTAGCAAGTCTTATTGGTACATCCGCTATTTTATCATTATGATATCAGCCCCATGGTTAAAATATTATAAAATAAAGAGAGAGAAATGGTGAATGTCATGCCCAGCTCATGAGGGCATGAGCTCATAAAGTATCTGAGCTCTATTCACTGTCCCTCTCTCTCCTGTTTTAAAACATCCATGGCCTTTCCCCTGTCCAGTGTATGAGCTGTGTGGCTCAGTCCAAGCCACTTTATTTGTGTCCCATTTACAGATCCAGAGCCGTGTATGAACAGCAGATTTCAGTGCACACACAGAACGGACAGCTTGCAGACTGTGAGGAGATATTCTCTCAATTTGACAAAGAAAATGCATTGGATTAGAACTGCTGACTCCACATAATGAAATCTTGGCATCAGTATTCGCCTCACAGAATAGTGTACGTTAATGTGAAGGTATCCTTTAAACATAAAGTAATACTATTAATATGCAGCATTCAGCTTGAGGATATGAAAAATCCCACACTGGTTGAACCTGGATTTGTAGCTTTTCACACGTAAAGGTAAATGAATGTTTAACCAGGCGGGGCTCGAGCTGTGTTCGGCGTGTGAGTCCTCTCACCTCGTTGGGAGGCTTCAGACAGTCCTGTGTTTCCTGTTGCGGGTCGTGCTCAGTGTCTGGCTCGTTGTCGGGAGAGGTGTGCTGGTTGCCGGAGGCAACAGGTCGGTGGTACTGTGTGGTGCCAGTGGGGATGTGCCAGAAATAGATCTCTGATGAGTCTGAGATCTCCCGCCAGCCCGGGGGCAGGTCCCCCTCACTCCATACATCTGCTGATGGATGACAGCGATACACAAACACGTATTACAGATAAATGTGCCACACAAACATTTACACATGAATGCTTGCACTGCAAAAACACAGAGATGACATATAGACGTAC
Source organism: Serranus cabrilla (assembly GCA_903364295.1). Lineage (NCBI taxonomy): Eukaryota > Metazoa > Chordata > Actinopteri > Perciformes > Serranidae > Serranus > Serranus cabrilla. Next base: position 31,203 of record CAFUXE010003094.1, read on the forward strand.
AAAAGGCTGAACACACACACAAGGATGGACATTTCAGTGATGGTCATCCTGTCCCTACTTAGTTTCTGTTGTCATAGCAACTCCAGGGCTCATCCCCGGTAGTCAGACCCAGTGGGCAACAACATCTCCCCCTTCCTCTGTCTGCTGGCTCTCCTTTTCCCTGTCTGCCGTCTTATATTTTTCTCCATACCCTTTTATTCTCAAACTATTGCTTTCTCATCGATCCTTAGCAATCATCGCGCACTAAACCCAGCTCTGCTTTCTCTCTTTCCTTTTTCACACCCTGCTATCTGCAGTACTCTATCCTTCTGTCCATCCTACTCGCTCTCTGCGCCATAAGGTGGCTCACAGGGGCCTTAAAGGTTCCAGCAGTATTAGTGGAGTGACTTGCTCGCTTAAGAAGAGGCCTTTGGTAATTTTCCAGATCAGACAGTGTGTGGGAGGTGGAAGGAGGGAAGAGACGGGATGAAAGGAGGTGTAATAGAGGCATGATTAAAGGCTCACACAGATAAATAAAAATAAAGGAAAGACCAGATGAAAGGACAAACATATCTCGGACCTGTTTCCCGTGGAGTCTGAGGAGAGGGCGTCTCCTGAGACAGTGTGGTCCAGCTCGAGTCTTCATCCTCTGAAGGAGTTTCAGGGGTCAGATCCATTCTTAAGCCCACTTTAGGCAGCCCAGTCTCTGGTTCAGGCTCTGGCAGGGCAGGGGGTGCTCGGCTCCTGGTTGGGGTGTTCCTCTCTGCAGCCCGGGCCTGTTTCGGGGAAGAAGGCGGGTACTGCTGCAGGAACTGGTTCTCATTGTTAGGGTGCAGCTCGACCTTGATCACCCGGGGCTGGGAGCTCCGAGGGGGCTTTGCAGGACTGCGTGGACAAGCCTGAACCGGGGCACAGAGCTCCTCTCTGACCTGGGCTGGAGTCTGGCTCTGGAGATGGTTTTGGTTGTCTGGGACCCACTCTGGGCTGTTGGTAGAGGAGGAGGATGTGGGGGAGAGCGGGGCTTCCACCACCACAGGTAGCAGGGGCTGCCGTGGTGTAGGTGTGGGGTCATCTTCCTCTTCCTCCTCCTCCACCACTGGCTCCACCTCCTCCTTCTCTTCCTGGCAGGTCTGCTTGCTGCTGGGCTTCTCCTCCTTCTGGCTCTCCCTCTCCTTTGAAGGGCTGGCCTGCTCCTTCTCTGGGGAAGGCTGCTGTTTCTTCTCCTCCTCCTTGTCCTCTTTGTTTCCCCAGTTGAGGTCCAGATCCCAGCCCTTCCCATGATACTCCAGGAAGCTCTTGGTCCTTCTGCGGAACGGGGGCAGCTGTGAGTTGTCTTTTCCGAACTCCAGCCAGTCTGAACTGGGGTTATTGATGAGATCGTTGTGAATTTTGCCCTCTGTATTGGCCCTGCTGAGCTCCAGCTGCTGACTCTCAGCTCGTCTCTGCATGTTGGCCCCATTCTTGGCCAGTTTGGGGTTGGTTGTATTGAACAGCGAGGAGGAGGACGAGGAGGAGTAGAGGGCAGAGCTGGAGGAGGACTTGGTGGGGAGGCCTCTGCCTCTGGTTACAGGTTGGTTCTTCGAGGAAGCCAAGTTGTCACTTATCCCCATGACGCTCCGCACGCTGGTCATGGTGTACCTCTGACGGCTCTTTGGCAACGTAGCTGAGCTTCCGGTTTCCATGGACTCCTTGATGACATCACGCCCGAGCAACTGATTGTATGATGATCGTAGGCTGAGAGAGGTGGGAGGGGCGGTGGAAGAGCCGCCGCGATTGGCCAGACCCACATTTGAGGGGGAGGAGCCAGAGCGGGAGAGGGGAGGGGTTTGTACTGACATCATGGTTGAATGGAAATACACTGCCGTGATAGAGCTGATGAGAGAAGAGAAATACTGTCAGAAATCACATAACAGAGAATTAACTGATTTCCTACACAGGTTCGCCCGACTGAATGGCCGTTACCAGCGAGAGACGATAAATGCATTTAATTAGAATCTAATCTGGGAAAGCATGCCGGAAGTTGTGTGCCATGGTGTTTTTAAAGAGGCTGCAACTGTTTGTGTAAAAATAGCGATAACAACTGATAACGGCCATTGAATGGGCTGATAGCATTCTAATAACATCATATGCATTGTATGTAACTTTACACATAACTTTAAGCATTTGATTTTAGATAAGTATCCTTTAAGATCCTATAATTTACTAAAATATAATAATATAACAATAATAATAATGGCATATATATACATTTTGGAGCTGAACTAGGCCTCCTCTCTGGGTGTTTTCAATGACATCATCTCCCCAGAGGGATGACATCATCAAGTTGAGACGCTCGGTGCGGTGTCACTCATTTGCATTTCTCTGATGTTACAACCAAACAGAAAGCCGATAGAATCATCTCGCTCTTTGCTCTCTCTGACTGCAGCTCAGCCGATCTCAGAGGCTTTTATTGATACTCTGTTGTGCAGGTTATTCTCCAACCTCACGCTCCTTTTACACATTGGTTGTCACTGTTGAAGTGTTAATAAATGCTTCATCAAAGACATGAAGCTGGATTGTATTAGCATGATATTGGGAGTGAGTCAGACCCTTGATGTATTCATCCAGGACTGACACTGAAAGCCGGGGCTGAGCTGTAAGCCAGTCTGTGGGGAGGAGAAGTGGCAGCCAGCTTCTGCTAACTAGCTAGCCGTGTCTCTTTTATCTCTGGGTGGATCAGCCATGTGATGCTGAATACAAGCAGATGGATGGCAACAAAGACACAGATCTTAAGACACGGCACATGTATGGGTTGTATCACTGTCACTTCTGTTTTTTAATCCTATAATTTGGTTACAACTCTGTGGGAAGCTGGTAAACAGACACAGGTAGAAACAAAAAACATGCCCAGGCACGCAAGCATAATGTATAAACATCCTGTCACACACACACATACACACACACACACATACACCTCAAACAATGCTGCAGTCATCATCAGCGCCTTTTCTCAGAAACATGGAAAATACAAACGCAGCAGATTTTAAAGCACGACAAGATCTTGGGAAAACACAGAGGCAGGATTTTGGAGCGAGCAGAATCCCTGGGCAGTGCACTTTGTTCATGCGGGGCCCCTATCCGCTCCCCTCTCCCTGGGTGGTTGTCGTGTTGTCCCTCTGTCACTGAGCCAGACAACCACAACAACCTGTTTGTGCTGAATCTGCGCTCACACTCCAGGGCCTGTGATCAGACACAAACACAGCGTCAACAGGTACAAGCTACCTGCACTGAGCCGAGCGGTCTCACCAGAATAACAGCTTTCATGTTACTCCTCTAAGTCATGGGCTCATTGTCTTATAGGCTCCAAATAAATTCCTGATTTTTGGGGGCTTAAAAAACCTTGAGTTTTAAATTCAAGCTAAAATCCTGGAGATAAATGCTTTTCACCAGAAGGCTACAAATTTTGTCTTGTAGCTGAAAATCACAGCAAATATGTTGCGTGACTCAGAGGATGAATTACACATCCTGACACAACCCCCAAAACAGACCAAGAGTTATAAAAAACTGTACTTTAACTCCCATGTTCCCTTTCTCCTCTTATTATCATTATTATTATTTATTCATATTAATTTTTATTGCAGACAAGCTCGATCGCCCGTGTCTTTTCCTCCTCCCCTGACAATGCACGCAGATATCCATTAGTTAAACAAAGTGGGGCGAAGAGAGGATGTGAGGGGAGTGGGGAGGAGAGAGGATGGTTATTAGAGAGAGAGAAAGCGAGGAGAATGACACAGCAGTTTGCAGGACAGTAGGGCACAGTCAACACACAGAGGTAGTTAAACTGTTGTCCTCAATAAAATCTGTTGTGCTCTCCAACAGCAGAGGTCATTCATTAGATTTAAGCAGCTGGTCACGGGACTGCAGCAAGCTGTGTGTATAAAACAATCGTTTATCAGTAAACTAATCTTTTTGTTGAGTTGCTGCTCTTCCTCGTGTGAGCTCTACTGTTGCTTCCATCACAGCGATATATAAAACTAGCAGATGTCAAATAAGTCATGTCGTCTCCTACAGACTTAATTGCATAACAATAATAAAACTTGCTGACAGACAAAATACAATGTTCTTCCATTTCTGGAGCAAAGTGTGAAAACATGATCCGGTTATACCGTCTACTCATTTAGTACACACATTCATAGACAGAAGTGTTTTCACCTGAAGGTCACCCTAAAAAGAAAGATCAAATTCTTATCACTTCATATCAATAACATGCTTTGGAGATTCACAGTTGATGCCAGATCTAGGTATTGACAGATCTTGGCCTGTGACAGGAAACCATCCTTTTCAACTTACTCACTGTCATGGCAGGCCTCTTTCCTCAACTCTGAACTGCACCCAGTGCTTCAAAATTTGAAATGCAACAGATGAAAGCACAAGCTGGGGCGAAAATGAACTTGAAAAAGTCGATGATGTCATGGGTGGAGTATTCAAGCGCCTCGTTGTGCAGCCACCTCAATAAACTCCCTCACTGCTACATCACAAACAGCGTTAGATCGTCTTTAAATCCACCATAACGCAGAAGATGCATAGGTGGAGTTGCCATTAATGCGGAAGCAAAGCTGTCGATATGTGAGCAGACGCAGTAAATCTTCAGCATCCAGCCCCATCACCACCGCCGCACTGGGAGGGGAGCGCATCCCATCGAGAGCATCTATTTACATCCACTCACCGCTTCGGTCAGCCTCCGGGCTTCTGCGCCTCCACTGCCACGACGACACACACACACACACACACACAGTAGTGAGCAGGGCCGAGGTCGACAGCCGCTTTTAAGTGCCAGTCCGCCCGTAGCTGCAGCCGGCCGCCCGTATTGGATCACATCACATCATCTGCCCTCCCAGCCCGGCTCGGTGCTCGCTGGCGGCCAAGCTGCGCTTTCTCTCTGCGCCAGAGGATCCCGGAGCAGCGCGGCGCTGTGGAGCTCCCTCACAGCCGGCCAATCAGCGCCGCGGACGCAGGACGCTCAGTGCAACGCGGAGACGCAGCCATAATAAATCTACCGGTGTTATTTTGCAACTCAGGTAATGAAATCACACATCATCGGAGTCTTACGTCATGCAAAAGTCTGGAAAAACATGAATGGTTCAGAGGGCTACATCGATGATCACATCTGCCCCAGAAACACACTCAAGCAGTTTTAGCTCTTTTTATATCAATATTGTATGAGGATGAACTAAAAGTTGCCCCGAAACTAATGATGTCAACATCCTTAAAGTTATTTCCATATAGAGTCTAAATTACTGTACTGCTTACAGGCTTTCCTGATTGATTAGGGCATTATCTTTGAAAGGCTATGTTGGCAAAAGTGCATCCCCTGCAGAAGCAAAAAAAAAAAAAACGTCTTGCAAAGAAGCCTCTAACATTTCTATTAAGTCCAGTTGAGGTCCAGTGGGGGCTGGAAGGGTGGGAGTACTGTTTAATGTTTAATGTATATGTTAGATCCATTTTTTCTGCTACTAAAGTCTAAAAATAAAAAGGTCCTTGATCAAAAGACACCTAGAAAAGTTCTTCCAACTCTTAAATATCTAGTTTTTTGCATCATTAGGCTACAATAAACACAAGCCGTCATCTGAATAAGCACAGAAAGCACTATTCACTGATAGTATAAAAAAGATTTGTTATGGAGTGAAGTATTGTTTTGGGGGGCAGTGTCTGTCTGTCTGTCTGTCTGTCTGTCTGTGTGTCCGCTGCATATACATCCTCTTGCCAACAGAGGGCGCTGTGGGGTGAAGTCTGCCATCTCTGACTGCCTTGTTATACATGAAATACTGTAAGCACCGGTATCAAAATGTTTGATTTGTATTCTAAACAGCAAACTATAAAATTCAAATAGAGGGAAATAGTTTTCCTTTTTTCACTCAACACCGTGTTTACACCCGTTCATAGTGCTCAAGCTCTCTTTTTCGAAGTGTTTTCCCATGTGTCGATGTGCAAAGACATGTGGCAAAAATACAGCAATATAGAACGAATGTTTGCAGAAGCGTGTTATTTATTTGGAAACGGAGAGTAAAGCAGAGAACCTGCATTCAGTTTCAAAGATCATCTTTCATCGTTAGTGTTTAAGCATTTAGAAAAAAGTATGTGTGAATACTGCTCTTTCAATACAGTTTTTGTTTTCAGTGAATTTTAACAGTAATTTTAAAGTGAAAAAAAAGACACCCATAAAACAGATTTTTAGGTTTACATTATTTTTACTTAACATGTGCCTGTAACAATACAACATCCTCCTCACAGTTTATCATAATTCACTTTGGCATGTATATAGTCAACAGGTTGGACATCACAAAGCTTTTATTGAGACACTCATTTAAAGCACTTTGTCAGTTTCAGAGGTGTGAACTGAGCAATGTAGTGTGCAGACACAACAGCTGTTTTTTTTTTACGTGATTAAGCCCACATTAGCAGGGAGAGCAACAAGTAACCACCTGAGATTCTCAATCCACCCAAAGGCACCTAGATCACATTTTCTTTCTCACAGAAGAACTTGCATTACAGAAAACACAATACTTTATAAAACTAACAGAAACAAATAATAGAAAAAGCTTTCATTCGACGCAAAATATTGTAAGACCTTGTATCCAACAACTCCTTAGTCTTATAAAACCCCCTTGACAAAATGTCACACACACACACACACAAACATATCTGTATAAAATCTAGTCACTCCAGAGATCACAATATGTACATAACTAAGACACTTTGACCTTTTTTTCCTCTGGTGATAATACATTCATGCTATGAAATAAACTCCTCACTTTGACCTGCTCAGTATAACTAACCTATCCCTACAGTCCACTGGCAGGCTCCTCCCTCAGTGCTGCGGGGGTGGAGGTGCAGAGGCGTGGAGGACAGCGCAGGGGGGACACCCAGGCTCCCGGTGCTCCAGGAGTGAGAAAGGAGGGGAAGGGCAATGGGGTGACTTTTAGAAAGAGGAACACGACTGACCAGAGAGGAGAGCGGCTGCGGGAAACACGGCGCTGAGCGGATGGAGCGTAACACGGCGTCTCCGGCTGAGGACGAGAGGGACAAAGAAGATAAATCAATTGCTCATTTCCCACAGATATGATCACTGTCCTCTTGGCTCATTAAAAGCTCCTCACATGCAGCGCCATCACCAACAAATGCATAAATTGATATGACTAATACAAATGTGAGATAATCCGCGTGTGCTTACCCTTACTGGAAGTATCATTAGGAGGCGTCAGTAAGCTCTTAGCCTGCTTGTTTCCTGCTTTAGCTGCTCGTCTGTAGTATTCAATCGCTGTCCGCAGATTCTGCTGCACCCCAAAGCCGCTCTCGAAACACTGACCCAGGAACAGAAGTGCGGTGTCGTCCTGCACGCAGAGCAAAATTAAACACATTTAATTATCTAAAAGTTGGGGTAGGCAGTTTTTTGTGTCATTGGACAACAATTCGATGTTAAGCATATTGTAGTTTTATAAATGCAGACAGATAGATGCATGTCCCTTCAGGTGATGAAAGCCTGATTCAATGGCTGAAAATCCACCTGAAAGTTGCTGTTCCAGAGTGATGAAACAGTAACTGATTCCATGATAAACAATGATAAGTATTACGGGTTCAAGTTTTAAATATCATTAATATCATGTTATCATGTCAAAACAGGCTGCTTAAGCTTTAATATTACTCCACATTTCTTAAGGTTTTTATATATTAAAACACAACACTGCAATGCAACCCAAAAAAAGGTTAACCTTTAAAAAAGTGACTAAAAGAGAGTCTGACATTAAAGGCAAAACACAGGTCAATATCTGCAAAGTGTTTCAGAGATGCAGCCTTCGCCGGCTTTACACTAAAAGAATAATATAGATTTTTTATATCAAGTACTTGAGTTGCTGTTATTTGTGCAGAGGCAGACAAGTTATAAACGGACACAGAGAACTTTAATAGACACAGTAGTATGTGGAGATGTGGATGAAGATGGCACTTTTCAAAAAAGCACAATGGATCTGTGTGACTCCACAACACTGGGGCATTCAGCCACTAAATCTACAATGATTTGTAGCAAGTGATAGTATAACAACTGCAGCAGAGAATGTAAGTGGGGATGTTTTAAAAATAAGCTGTGAATATGAAAAAGCAGGAGATGGTGGGGCTACCCTGTTGGTACAGTGGGAAGGGAGGAGAAATCCCAGAGATAAAGCCACAGATAAACTCTGGAAGCATCTAGAAGGACACTCACTCCGCTCTCTGCTGCCATCTTCAGGTACTGGACAGACCTGCTCCCGTCTCTCACCGGCTCCTGAGTGTACACCGAGGCCAGGCAGACCTGAGCCTGGAGAGGGAGAGACACACAGAGTTAATTCACTTCTATGAAGTATTAAGTGATCCACACATCCACAGTAACCCAGCGTTATAAACAACAATAAGACAGAGTGTTCTACATTTTCAAACAGACAGATGCTGTAGAGTGAGATGCCTCTTCTGGGTTTTATTTCTTAAAACTAGATAACATTACATTTTCATGGCTTAACACCAGTGTTCTCTCTTCACTGGCTCTTTTGTTTTACAAGCTAAGCAAAATATTCCTTTTTCACAGACATTTTAACTGGTAAAAACAGCACAGATGTTACTCATAACATGTTTATGAGACGCTGTAAGCCACGAGTTTAACAGTGAGCCAACATGAACACCAGCTAAATGGAATAAAGTCAACGGTTATTTTATTATTTATTATTTCCCGCTGTAACATGCCAACATGTCTTCTGTGAAAGAGTATTTTGAAATAATCTTTTAAATGACTAAGCTGAAATAAAGTATAATATTCTACATAATAGTATCATAACACAAATCGTGGTAAAATAATAGAGAAGAGCTGATAAGACGTTGTCATGTTTTCATACCTTGGTGAGTCCAGCTGCAGCAGCCTCTTCCAGTAAGCTGATGGCCGTGTTCAGCTCCTCTAAACTCTGGCGCTCCCTGCTGGTCAGCAGCAGCTTTGCATAGCGGTACTGAGCCTGTCTGTGACCCCCGACTGCTGCTTTCCAGTAGTAATACAGAGCCTTGAAAAGAAAACACACAAGAATCATCTTAAGACTGATTTCTTATAAAGGAGGGGAGTATGTATTCATATTTTCAGAACCATGAAGCACTGAAGGAAATAAAGTGTGCTGTGAGATTCTCACCTTCTCTCTGTTCTTGCTGACTCCTCTGCCTTTCTCATAGCACACACCTGTGTTGAACTGTGCTTTGCTGTAACCCTGTTGAGCCGCAGCTACAAAACATGTAAAGGCTTCCTTGTAGTCCCCGCTCTTTGCACTTTCTAAACCTGCCATGAAAAGAGACATCAAGGTATCAGGTATGGACAGAAGAAAACAAACACTATTTAAATTTAAAATCGTTTTCGGTGGTAATGAATGTGTGAAAATTATTTAGTTTGTAACTGTGTCAATAAATCATTACCGATGATATTGAGGATAACAGGAACGCTGGTGTCCCCCACATGTCTGAGGTTCAGTGCTGCTCCTGCCAGCCTCTCCTCATCAGACAATATGTCCTAAAAAACAAAAAAGAAGGAAAAACAATTAACAATCAAGACTGAATGAAAAGTCCATCTTTTTCACGGATAAAGAAAAATGCAGCTTTCTTTAAAATTAACTTCCCACAATCTAAAGGAGGTTGACTTTCACCTTGTCAGCATTAGCATCTTTTGTTTCCGTGTTTTCTTGGTTGGCATCATTTTGCAGGGGACAGGAAGCTGAAAGAAGTGGTTCCTCTGAGATTCAGGCAAGAAAGAGAAGTATTATTTTTCTGCTTCCACGAAGACTAAGTTCACAAAACTTTGAGAAAACAATTTTTAAACAATCTTTCATGTAAGACTGCTACAGAGCACAGAACTAACCGGGTACCAGAGCCTCCTGGTTTAGGAGCGCCCTCTGCTGGTCAGTGTTGGAGCAGTCAGCCGGGTCCTCACTGCTGCTTTGAAGACTGGCATCACCTAAACTACAGCTGCTGCTGCTGCTGCTGCTCTGAGCCAGGGACTGATTTTGGTTCGGTTTCTCTGGCGCCTCCTGCATACACAACACACTTCTTCTTCCTCTGGGAAGGACATCTTGTCGAGACACTGGAAAACCCAGAAAGATGCAACGAAACAAAGTCAGGATTAAATGTCAGTTATATACAATTCAAGTAAATGAAAATGTTAACTTTCAGTCAGCTTCTTGCTCGATTACAATACTGTGACTCACAGATCTCCAGCAGGATGCGATAGCCGCACTTGTGCAGAGTGGAGGATGCTGTCAGGGATCCAGGGATCTGACTCGGCTCAGTGCTTGAGGAAAACTGGGAGTGGATCCTTCTGCAGATCTGCATGAACAGAACTGCTGCAGCACCCTGTGAACAAACATCAGTTCATTGTCACTGCTGTCTCGAAAACAGGAGATGCTCTGCTACTCCTGGAGATGAGTTGTCTGTCTTAATAACATAATTCCTCTGCATAACCTGTATATGTTAAATAAACATTTAAAAATATAACAGAAGACATACCCATCCCACAGCATCCAGGGCTGTGTAACGTGGAAGCTCAGCGTAGCCGAACTGAAAGGTCCTTTGTTTCTTCCTCCTCTCTCCATCCTCCTCTTTCTGAGAGCTGACAGAATAACAGTACAAACAAAATATAACAACTACAGTGTACGTCTGCTTCTATTTCCAGTATGCTGTATTAAAGCTTCGCAGAAATACTCTGCTCCAGGCTCCTGGCTTTGTTTTCTGTGCCCTCAACTAACCCTGTTCATGCTCACAGCAGATGCTGCCGCATGATGCAACCAGCTGAAAGGACGCAGCGAGAGAGAGCGCTACAGGAGAACGGGTTCAAAGACGGGGTAAAGGAACAAGAAAGGAATGGGATGAGGGCAGGCTCTGGGGTTTGACCTTAATTCAAAGGCTTTCTTTACATCAGCTGATAATATGGCCGGTGGTTGGAGGGCAAAGACATTGTGAGATCAAAGTGAGGGCCTCAGTGCTTTTCTTTCATTCTTTCTTTCTAGGTTTTTCTCATCAGACCTGGACAAGTTTGAGCCGTGTATAGTAAAGTACCTGCAGTCAGAGGAGAGTCGAGAGGTGGAGAGGACGGCCGAGCTGTTGACGACCTCGACCTCCCCCAGTCCCTGAGACTGCCCCTGGTTCTGGGGCAGTCGCAGTGGGTTGCTGCAATGGCATCGATGCAGAACTGAGAAATGACGGGAAAACAGCAGATTAATATTTCAAAGAGAAAAGAGGTTCAGCCTCCCCAGAAAGACTGACGTTAAAAGGTCAGACATGGTCTGTAATTTCCAAATAAATGCTTAAATAAATCCTTTTCCATTTTTGCATGTGTGGCTGACCTGCTGTGCACTGACTAAACAACTCTCTTGATAAGTCCTTTTCAGGAACAGTTATACAACATTACAAGTCCTAATATGTTTGTTTCTAGGAAATTATAGGAAACTATGGGATATATAAAATGAAGTTGCACTTTTGCTGTATGAAAGTGCTGAAGTATAATGTATACTCTATGCCCCATAAGTTTAAAAATGGCAACATTTGGATCATACGTGCATGTTTATCAGGTTGCACCTACATGATGTGCACAGAATTATGCTTTCAATTATCATAAAGAGTATCAGGGCATTGCAATGACAGCCATGCAACATTCATTTTGTATCAGCTTGCCAACATAAATGTGTACAAGACACATCCAGAGATCAGTGAAACACAAAACAAGCCATGATAATCAGTTAACCAAATCCATGGCATGCCAACGAAAGACTGCACAAATCACCACATGGTATAAGAAATAGGCTGAAGACGAATATATAAATAAAAATAAAGTTAATAGACAAAATCAAAGCATTTAACATTCGTTTAAAAAACAAATGAATAAATATTCACAGCATGTGTTCATATGCACCTTTGGAACTAACTACATTTAAACTACATTCATGCATTATTTGTGCTTTGCTTTTAAATGTTTTGCTACTTTTCTATCACAGGTTTAGCCACTGTTTTTTTTGCAGATTAAGATTATTGATACAAAATAAAATAACATAAAAAACATACAAAAAGTACAACAAATAAGGATATATTATTATTGGTTAAACTATCAAGCAGTATATAAACAAATAATAATATCCCCAACCTTTTCTGGCTACAGCATTAAATTGATGAACACATTAATACATCAATAGATCATCAATAGATTAAAAAAATGTAATGCAGGACTTTAAAAAGAGTAGTTTAACACAGTACTGCTACATTTACTTTAGAGAGCTGAATACATCTTCCACCCCAGCAGGTGTTTAGCGCAGGTAACTAACGTTATTGAAACCTGATTTAGCGAAGAAAGAGCATAAACAGCCTCTGGGAGTATTAATGGAAAGGTCCAGAAACCGGCTGTGACAGCAGGTCAGTAACTTCACTGACTTCGACCAAAATAAACCGGCTGGAGGTTTCAGTTTCACCGACAGCGTGACTAATGTAGAGAAAGTGGTTTACATTTGTTGTTGTAAGCTGCTAGCTAAACACAGCGTGAAGCACACGTTACGCTACGCGTGAATCAAAATAAATTGCGCATATTATTGAATAAAGTTGAAGATACATCATGGCAGTGTGTAAAAGGATGTTATGTCATTGAGATTTCTCTCACCTCGTCCAACAAAACCTTGAATTCTCCACATGGTTCGTCTTTAACAGCAGCTTTGACTGAAGAGTTGTTTCCTCTAAGGCATGTTTATGCTCCTCCGGGGGTCGCCTGGACCCATTAATAACCACAGACAGCAGCCGGGTCTCTCTGAAGTTTGGCAGCTAGAAAATAAAATCAGTCACGAGATGTGTCGGAACCGGATGTTCCTCAGGTGACGCAACTGAGACGATTTGATCAGGTGGTTCATCGCGTCACAGCACCGCCACGTGGTGAGACGGTGAATTACAGTATCACAACAGACCGGGGTGTTGAGGAGAGCCAACAGTAAGACAAGTCTATATATATACAAAAAAAAGTATATGAAAAATACTTTAAAATGATACTTTAAAATACTAGTAAGAAAGATACTATAATGCACACAAGAATACAACTTAAATAAGACAGAAAGTGACAGTGCTGCAATGTTTCCCTAAGTAGAAGATAAATACAGTGTGGATAATGTTTAGTATTGTATTTTTGTATTTATTTAAAATCCATTCTGGCGTCAAATATCTCCTGAGATATCTCCTGGGAAAGGTTTTAGGAATTATTATGATCCCCATGCAGAGCATCAGCTATTCTTCATGGGCTCCACACAAAACATAAAAGCATGACACTTACAGAAAACACAACCAAGCAATAATAAAACCAGCAAAGTGTACACATCCATATCTATTTATGCCATTATATTTAAGTGCAATGAGCAGAAACGGACATTGAGAGAACATGCATAATACCAGGACCCTGAACCTGAACCTGAAGCAGCTTAACAGAATATTATTACTAACATCTGTGCATGTCTAACAAATCCAGTTAATCAAACATCTTTTATATTTTTTAATAGATTTGGTGTTTGTGGGGAAATCTTGGACTCATGACCTCGGTATATAATAAATCCTGGAAGTGGCAGACGTTTTTCCCCATTCTGAGTACTCTAAGGCTTTCAGTACTGTGTGAATGTAGAAAAGCAGATTAGAAATTACAACAAGAATGTGAAGAAAAACTATTATATTTGCAGTATGACCTTGCAAAACAAATAGCAAATGTACAGAGTATTGGCTTGCTATTGAATCAGTCTTACTTCCACACCACAACACTACCCCTCCCCTTAAAAAAGATTCTGGTGTATATATTATAGATACAGCCTGCATACAGTAAATAGGGAAATTTATCTTTAAAATGTAATTTCAGAATCAGTGCACACCTCACAATTTGATTGTAGCATTGTTAAAATATAAATACCCCAAAGGAGGGTGTAGTGAATATATTATTCCTGAGATCAATAATTTGTAGAGATCTAGCTTACCTAGGGAAGCAATATTTTATTTTCAAATGAAGTTACTGCATAGTCATGAATACGGCATCGAGACCACCAGGCTTTATGATGGAGTCTAATTAAAAATTAACCAACTTTTTGGCATTAATTCCCGGACTTCTTGCCTCTGTAGCACTTCTGTCTCGTACTCAATTTCCCTGAGGACACATCTATGCAAGGTTTGTCAGGATTATAGTGCCAGCTCCAACGTCAGCTCAGTTTTTTAGAGTAAATGTGTAATGGGCTGTGAGGTGAGGTGGTGAATAAGGAGATCATAGTGCTGATCTATCTATCTATCTATCTATCTATCTATCTATCTATCTATCTATCTATCTATCTATCTATCTATCTATCTGGATGAATAAAGGATTCCCTCTTGGGTTCAGGGGTTGATTTAGTAAACCGCCCACGGCTCATCAGTCACCCTGCAGGACGGTTTGGCTTTTCTTTAGTCGGCCCATGCATCAAACAGTGACGCACGCCCTGACTCTTCCTGGAAACACACTCTCTTCCAGTCAGATGGGGCTAAACGGGCCGCTGGAGGGAGGAGATCCGCAGTTGTAAAGTGAGATTAAACTTGGAACAATTCACTCCTTGACCAGTTTCCATGGTGACACAGTCATCATGTCTTTCACTTACCATCCTCCTCAGGCAAATAAGTGTAGCCTGCAGTAGTTTGTAATGTTAGCAAGATGTCTGCACTGCCAAATAATATTTGCTGATTCGCCTGGGGCAAAATTTGTCTGGGCAATATGGAAAACACCGAGTTGAGCTGGAAACAGGGTCCCATCGGACCTGACTAATTGAGCAGTTTGTTTTTTACCCATGTTTCCGTCTGCACTCGAGTTCTCAAGTTTGAGAAATTTGGAGCAGGCAGGGGACCTAATAAGTACTAAGCATTTTTTGAAATCTCATTTGCTCCTTTTTGTAACTTTTAAAACATTTTCCCCTGTTGCTGGAGTTCATGGCTCTCTGGCAGCCTGCTTGTTAAGAAATGGGTTTCAGTGTAATGGAGCTGAGCGTTACTGAAGGCAGCGACGGAAAAGAACTAATCATATAGATAAAAAACAACATGATTAGCATATAAAACACGGCGAAAACGATTGGAAACAACGCCAATGCACTTGTTATCCTAGTGCTACAAAATACATACAGAACACACACAAGGAAAACACAACACAAATAGTCCATTTGGTCATATCTCACACACTGTAGGAGTATTGGCCATACTAAAACAGAACCAGAACATGCATGTTGAGCATGAGATCACTGGACTAAATATATAAAATAGTAAATGAATTGTCATTGGTACATTTTGCTGACAAGGTTTTTTCAGAGTTGCTGGTTTTGAATACAGGACTTTTACTTGTTAGTCATAGTATTTTCTTCCACCACTGACTAGCGTTTTTTTTATTCCAAGCATTGTTGCAAAGCTCCCCCTTCACACAAACACCACACACTCACTGCTGCGATGCACCCCTCCACTCCCTTCACCCCGACCTCTGGAATCTCAAGCCCTCATACTTCTCATTCAGAGGAAAGGGAGGGAGGGCAGACATGGACAGACGTGCAGGAACCCAACTGGATGACCCGTTTATTTTGTTAGCTGTGTGTGCTGGTGTGAGGATCTTTTCCGGGATGTGTGTATGTGTGTGTGGGTGAAATGTGTATCTTGTCTTATCACAGGCCTTGACTATCTATCCACATAATCTGTGGACATTGAATTGCGGATTACAGAGGATTTGTTCGGAGCAGAGTGAGTCTCAGCTGAAGTTGTAGATTTTGTTTGTCTTCCTGGAGCCCCTCGGATAGAGAGGACATGCCCTGTGTTATAGTAAAGAAGTGACTCCTTATACGTCTGCGCGCTGCAAGGCCACAGCAGCAAATCCTTCAAGCCTCAAACAGCACGAAGAGGGGGAGAAAGAGTAAGATTTGTGTACTAAATTAAGTGAAGGGGGCGGGGGATTTAAAGAAAAGGCACAGGGGGTGTTTCTTGCCCCACTCTCCTTTTTTTTTCTCTCCCTGCTGGTCTCCTTGGTCACACACATGCACACATCCTCACACACACACCAACACTGACGAGGGCTCAGTCCTGCTATGGCCACCACCACCACCGAGGAGAGCTCTCCGGTCCCGGCCATCACAGCACCCCAGCAGCCTGACTTGGAAACTAGCGTAGAACCCGGCTCAGCAGTGAAGCCTGAGCCCAGCGAGGCCCAATGTGACAGAGAGGAAAAGGAGGATGAGGAAGAGGAGGAAGGGGGTGGAAGCTCAGTGTCGGGGCAGGAAAATGCAAGAGGGCAGAGTTTGGACCCGGAGTGGGTCGAGGAGAGGTTCAGGATCGACAGGAAGAAGCTGGAGAACATGCTGTATGGTGAGTGAGCCGAGGCTGTCAGGGCCATGCACCTGGACTTTTCCTCTGACTGTTATCAACTTTTTTCAATGTTCTGTATAAGCTGCTTTTCTGAAAGTTATTCCCACTCTGATGCCTATCGTGACCTTCCTGTGTGCTCTTCCTCACAGCCGCCGTTATCTCCCTGACCCCGTGTGTCTGTCAGGGCCTGCAGCTGGCTGCGTCCTTGTTGTCACCATCAGTATAACTGCCATGCACTAAACTCCTGTTGCTGTATCACAGTGATTTATCACCTGCAATGGCTTATGCATTCAGAAGTCTTTTTTTGCTATTATCATTCCTGTCTGGGAAGCAGAGGTAACTGCCTCTGTTAGTTATCGCTGCCTGGCAGGTTTATGACAAATGCCTCTCCCGTGTTACTGGGGAAACTCTAACACTGCTGCAGATAGAGGCTGATGTTTGTCTGTTTGTCCTCACGCAGACTCTTGATGGGAAAGCTCCGATAACTTTGGGCTGTTTTAATGTGTGTGCATGACTGTGCTCTTGCGACTGTTTGAACGGTGTCAGTCAGGCGGTAAATAATGTATGTCATCCCTTGAGGTGATAACCTGTCAGACTGCACTTGTGACTTCCCTCCGATCGGCTGAGAAGCACTCTGTTTTTTTTTGTTTTAAACACATTTCTTCTTGGTCTTTCAGTTGTTATTTCATTTTTAAGTCAAGTGGGAGGTCTTTGCGTCAGAAAGTACCATGTGATTAGCTGTCTCTGGGCTAATTTGTGGTTGCCCCCTCAACCACCACCTTCTCTCTCCACCCCACACTGTTCTCTCGCCATTCCTCAGCTCTGGCCAGAGTAACCCATAGCGATGAGAGGGGGCGAGGGCGTTCCTGGGCCCCCACCCCCCCGTACCCTGTAAATGTCACCGTAGAACGATGGCCTTTTAAAATTGTTTATGTTCCCGGCAACCTCTTGTTCCAGTTGCTTGGCAAATTTCCGACAAGTCAACATTTAAATGTTGACTTTACACACATGCTTCATATTGAGCACATGTGCTGTAAACAGAGGAACGTCGGGCTGCTGACCAACATGACATGACAAATCACACTGCAGGCCTTTTTTAACATGTGTGTTTATCTGTATCTGTCTTTTTTCTTGTGTCTTTCAGCTCCAAAACATGGCGATGGAGAGACAGGAGAGGAGTTTTTTGAGAGAGTAAGTAAAAGTTCACGCCAGGAAACATTTTATTCAAAGGCTAAAAGAAAAATTAGCAGCTCTCCTCAGTGAAAGCCACCAATAATCATCAGCTCGTAAAGCCTCGGGTTAAATGTAGCTTAAAAATCAGCGAGAGAATCTGTGCCCCC
>CAFUXE010003094.1:50101-63340 GCA_903364295.1 Serranus cabrilla
GCAGAGACTGCCCAGGATAGATTTTTATTTGTCTCAAAACTCAATTTCTTCACTCCTGTCAAGACACAACAATCAATACAATGATTAATAGAACGGCTGGCACAAAGGAGACAGGTGCATTTGTCAAAAAGCTTCTGTCCGTCTCACATCTCTTCATTCCCCTCCTCTCTGTGTCTGCTCTCCATCACACTCTTTCTATCCAAACTTCCATGTCCCAGGACCTGCAGCCGCTGTCCTTGACCTTTGACCTCCCAGTCAGCCTGGTGCCCCAGGCTCTGCCAGATGCAGGCTCCCCACTCATCCAGCAGGTCGTGCAGACTTTGGGGGTGAGTGTGAGCTTCAGGGCCGTGCCACCTCATCCTCAGGCACAACCCAACTTCTATGAAAGCTGCTGCACCGTCTGGGGCCTGCAGGGCAACGCAGCTGCTGTCAAGGTTAGTGTCCAACAGTTCAGAGCAAGAGTTAGTCCAGTTTACAGTTCATACACATACAAATATGGTCTAATTAATGTATAAGATAATGTCATGCATGTACATCACCGGTCAAACGTTTTCCAGTTTTTACTGAAATGTAAATGCTGGTATTGTTTGAATTAACTTTAATAGCATCATTTACCTTCATTGCTGCAGAAAGCTGTACTTTAAACAATTTCTTTATACCTGAAAAAAGCCTGTTTAATTTGAAATGTATATGATTTTTTAGTTCCAACACTTTTCATGAGTAGTCTATCACTATCTGTCAGAAGGCGACCTGCATCCTGATGGACCTGCTCCTGGGGTCAGAGGTCACAGGCGGAATAGTGAGCAGTCAGATGGATGTCACCTCACAGCAGCATCTCTTCCTGTTGGGGCAGAACGGAGCTCACTTCCTGAGTGTAATGCACCAGACACAGACGCAGATCATCCTCCCGGACCTCAGTGCTCCTCAGAGCCCTTCGTCCCTGCTCATCCAGGGCAGCCCTGACGGAGTGTGTCTGGCCCGGCAGCAGCTCATGGTACAGCAGGGCGATTTGTTTTTCTTTGGTAGAATTGTGTTGAACAATCCTTTGTTTTCATGCATGTGATAATTGTGTTTTCTTCACCTGTTGTTATTTAACATTCTGCGTTTGTCTCCGTGTGCATCCAGGACTGTCTGCCGGTGTGTTTGATGTTTGACATGCGTGAAGATGGGGATGCAGATCCTTGCAAGCTGGCTCAGATGATGCAAAACCTGGGAGTCTTCATTAGTGTCAAGCCCAAAGTAAAACAGACCAGCAAGGTACAACTTCATCAGTGTAGCTTCGCTGCTTTGTCCTTGTTAGTATCCCCCACCTGCACACATCTTAAATGAAAAGGAAATGTTGTTGTTTTGTTGCCTGAAAGTGTCATCTTTTCAAATTCACTTTTAATCCAGGACTACACTGTGGAGCTTGTGACTGTTTATTTCATACGCACTGGATTAAATGAGAAATGTCTAATAAAATATTTCTGGAATGTTCACTTTGATTTTGGATGCAAAACTACTCTCCCCTGTAGTGTCGTGTGCTGTGCTGTGTTGAATACTGATGTTAAACTCCTTATTTGTGTACATTTATCAGTCAGTGGTGGTGAAAGGTTTGGAAAGGAACATCTCGAGTCTTTATGAGGCTCGCCGTCTGCTCCTTGGGTTGGATTCCTGTGAGACTGCCAAGGTAACCGAGATGACCCCTGACCCCATTCTCGGTGGCAGCGGGCTGACCAGCTATTGGCTCAACATGTTGCTACAGCAGCTTCGTCTCTCTGAGCAGGGTGAGCATGCACACATATATAACTACAAAAATATATAAACACACAATATAAACTTCAGTACAAGCCAATTTGCAGCAGTTTCCAAGTGAAAAACTCACTGAAACTGTCGCTGACAGCAGTGACAATCAAATGAGCAGAGGAGTGGACAAAGCATGGAGAAGCATATTTTACATCCTTAATCTGTTTCTATAACTTAGTAAAACAAAAAGAGCAGAGTCAGCTCATCAACATTATCGTTTTCCAAGCTCTGTAACTGTACAGATTCATACAGTCTCTCTTCAGCAGTATTGTAACTTTTCCCCATCAGCTATTTCTTTAAACTCTTTGTAAATAAGTGTTTTAGGTAAACATACAGAATATGCAGTGGAAGGAAATGTGTATCTTGTGTTTCATTGTATTTTTTTTTTCTCATGTTTTATTCAGTAGTACCAGCAATAACAATATGATCTTTACTCACTATCATGTCCCCTCAGGCTCTGTTCCAGCTCTCACCCCAGAGTTGCTGGCTGGCATTAAGCCCCGCCCCTCACCTCCACCAGGTCTCACCTCTCACGGTGACGATGGGAGGACAGGACTGAAGGCAACAGACAGCCGGCCACTGGAGAAGGTTGACCTCTTCATATATTCTGCTCTCAGTACAAAACAAAAAGATTTACCTCAATAGAAATCAACATAAAGCACCAAATTCTGACATTTTTTTCAGATCCTGGAAAATGACGACCAGTCTGGCCAATCAGAGGATGAGAGCTTTAGGGTCATGGAGATGTCCTCATCTGAGGTGTGTGATGCAGTCAGCAGCATCAGCAGGGTGGGATTCATGGGACGGAGGGGGAGTCTCCAGGGGCCGGAAATTACGAAGGTTTTCACCCAAGGGAGACGCCATTCAACAGGGCAGGCGCTAACTTACAGGTGAGCGTTCACTGATAAAATAACTTCAATCACTTGTGATGTAATTGTATTGACTTACAGTAACTCCCTGATGACTCACTGTTGTGTTATTTAAACCAAAAACAAATCATAACCTGAGATAAATAGTTGACCTTGTGGGGACCAGAGACGAGTCCTCACAAAGACCATAAACACACACACTCACAAATTTTTGAAGTTTACTTTTGTGAAGTACTTTGTGACCTTAATCTGCTCTGTGAAAAGTGCCAAAAAACGCTCCTCGCATGATTTTGTGACAACAAAACGTCGTTCGGAGACCAGACCATGTGCATGACCCTCTGGAGCCAATCAGTGATGTAGTGTGG
This sequence comes from Serranus cabrilla, assembly GCA_903364295.1. Taxonomy (NCBI): domain Eukaryota; kingdom Metazoa; phylum Chordata; class Actinopteri; order Perciformes; family Serranidae; genus Serranus; species Serranus cabrilla. Next base: position 53,121 of record CAFUXE010003094.1, read on the forward strand.
AAACCACGACGACTTCAACTCTCCAGTTATCTTATGCACAGCTGCCTGTGGCAGATCTGATCGAGAATCTGCAAATCTTGCTGACACTGAAAGAGAAAGTGGCAGAAAAGAAACCTAGTTGACCTCATCTATATTTTTCTTTTCGCTGATTCTCTGTACTTTTCTCTGGATGAAAAAAAATCTTAACTGTGCAGTTTTAATGGAGCGGCTTTCCCTCAATAAAATCCATAATTACAAAGCACTCATGACACCGTCTTTGAAACCCTCCAACAGTAGTGCTGCTGTTGCTCGGGGGAAAGAAGGTGTTGATAGGCTCTCAAATGTTGGGCACAGCCATCGCAGTTTAACCTAACCTTGTCTTTCCATCTGTGTGTGCTTGTCTCCTGAATGTGCCAGATTGCTGAACGCAGAGATTGAAGGCGGGAGGAGTGAGCGGAGGAACAGCCTGAGGAGAGATGTGATGCTGGCTCAGGATGTTCGCACTGACTCATCCAAGGCTGAGGTGAGGAAAAACAGGAAACAAACAGGAATCGCATTTGACTACCGCTTAATCTCAGAGAAAAGACAACCAAGTCTTTTTGAACTCCTAAAAGACTTTCTGAAACATCTTAAACATCTTCACATCAAACCGAAGGTGATAAGATAGATTGAAAGCAGCAGGGGCGTTTTATTTGTGATGTTATGTAACATATTGATTTGCACATCTCTGACCCTGCTGCAATGTGATTTTGAGAATCGATTTTTGCGCTTGCTCACTTCCCTTCTTATTTGTCATCTCTCACTCTGAAAGGTTACTGAGCGGAGGATTAACAAGTTTACCACCACAGCAGCAGGTCCCCCCTGCCTGTGCTCAGTAACCAAAGTAAAAAAAAAAAATTCAATTTCATGCATTATTTACCCACTCCATTTCCTGTTTGTGCTTTGTAGGATTATGACTATGAGAGGAAAAAACTGCTGGCAACCAGAGGTTAGTGCTTCTAAATGTTTCATATTTCTTCTGTCTTACTGTGGTTTCAAGAGCTCTGCACAGCAACAATTAGAGCGCTGCAAAGCAAGCATTTCCTCCTTATTGATCTATAGTTGCTGTGTACTGCAGATAGATATATTAAAAACACATTCTGCAGGGGAATTTGGCCCAACATATTTTCTGTATATTGTTTTGCTCACCAAACAGCCACCTATATAAAACCCAGCTGTTGATTTTGGAGTTGAAGTGGGTGCTGATTGGAAAAGTATTACAGCATTCAACAAAGGAATTACTTAGTTTTCTGCACACGTTTTGGTCATATTGTTAAAAAAATATGATTTAATGACGTATGATTATCCAGGAAGAAGTAGCCCATTTAGTTTGTTCAAGTATGTTATGGAAGCAACACATTCACATCTCGAGCCGAGGCAGGCTTTTGATAGAGGGGGCCCATTTCAGTGCCGCTCACTGCCAACACAACTGATGAAGGGGACCTGTTTATGGGCTGCACCGTGCCAAAGTTATAATAGAGTAGCACTGGCACTCCCACATAATTCACACGGGGCAGACACACAATGCAGACAACACACACGAGCATGCATGCAGTCACAGTGTGTGTGTGTTTCCATGCATGTGTACGTATGAGCGCACACACACACACACACACAGAGGAAACAGTACCTCATCCATCATGCAGAATGAGAGATACTGGGAAGATCTGCAGCCAAATGGTACTAAATTCCCACAGTGTTGCTTTATGAGATTATGAATTAGCAGTTTGAATGGGCCATCTGCCTCACAGTCATTAAGACACCCATATGCCAGTATATGAATGGGACATTTACTCACACAAACACACACATACCACACAAGTAACAACCCACCAGTTATAATCCTATTGATATCGCCTTCTTTGGAGTGCTGTTACAGTTTTTTTATCACACATTCACACATGGATCCTGCTCCGCTGCCAGAATAGGCCCAGGGTCACTTGTTTGTCATTTGAGAGTGTGTATCTGTCTCAGTCTCAGCAATTTGAGTTTTATTAAGTATGCCACATGCTGGCAAGGAGAGGCACTGTTCCTGATTCATTATTTAACACCTGAACCCTGCTTGTCCAATTCATGCTATCTGAGGTGATGCAGAAAACCTGCAATGCATTTTCATGACTGAGGCTACATGCGAGTAGCATTGTGAATGTTTCAGAATATAAGTCAGCTTTCTGAAAGTGTTTGCTCATTCAAATCTTTGGCCTCCATGCTGCTTCCCCATGTTTACTAGGTCTGTTTTTGGGTGCCTATTTGACGTGTACTTGGCAAAACAGAAAGGCATACTTATCTACTGGAAATTGGAAAGAAGTCTGTCACGTATTTTGTTTTTCCAACATTTAGAAAAACCTGCATATACACACTAATTTGGAGCAAAAGGGTAAAAGTTAAGCGACTAGCTGGTGAATTTAGTGGATATAGAGACGTGTATTTCTCTCAGGAGTTTGTTGGGAGACAAAACATGCACAAAAAACAGAAAATGACTCATCAACTCAAACAACTCAACAAACTTGTTTGTATAGCTGCTCTCAAGTGGACAAAATAAATCAGCTCAGGTTTAAGTTTTTATTTTCCTTTCCATGTTTGTGTGTGCTACGTCAGCCATGCAGAGGAAGCCTGTGGTCACAGAGGTCCAGACACCCACTGACACCTGGAGCGGCCTCGGCTTCTCCAAGTCAATGCCAGCCGAAGCCGTGAAGGAGCTCCGCAACATCAGCCGACGCAGCTACAAACCCTACCTGAGCATCAGCAATAGCCAGCAGCAGGTACTAATTAGCATCATGCTAACTTAATGTCTGGTTTAACAAACTGAAATAAGTTGGACTTCCCACTTAGTATGGCTCATTTGTCGATTTAAGCTTAAGACTTGACTTCTATTCTTTTGCTGAACTTGCTGTATTGTTTTTGCGCTGCCAAAGCAGTTTTTTTTTTTTTGCAGTGCGGTAAAACAAGCACCCCTATCGCGGCCCACTAACACAAGCTCATTTATTGGTATTGCTCTCTAACAGTTTGGAGCATTTATCTCACTGTGTGGTAAGCACTGCCAATTTGTACGCTCAATTACCTGGGCTCTGATACTATCGCCTCAGTCACCACAGCCACTCCTCAGCAACCTGTTTACCTGAACTGTTTCAGCTCATCTCCCCGCTCCTTTAAAAGCCTCTGACTGTTCTGTAGCCAGTGATGGAGAAGCAGACTCGCTTGGGTTAATAAGAGCAAGAGGCATTCCTCCAATATGTTCAGTTTTCTTCTGAGACGCAGGCAGCTGGGAGCCTTTGCTACGCCAAGTGCATCGATGATTTCCAGTGAGAACGCTACTATCATGGGCTACCCAACAGGGACAAATAAGCTTTCTCATTAAATCTTTAGATCTATGGATCTCTTGTATTCATAGATGGTATAAAGCTTCTTTATTGTCCATTTTACTCCAAATGGGACCATTATTTACAAAATAAACATAATTCTGTATTGAAGAAGACTTGAAATTCATGATTAAAACCATAAACTCATTAGGAAAACGTTCGGCAAGGTAATAAATCACATGAAATGTAATTTTCTCTTAGACTTCTATACAATCTGACCTTTTTTGTTCAACATGCTGGCCGTTAGAAAAAATACAGGTTTGGGGCACTTCATGTTGGAGCTGACTTATATCCAATGAAACCTCTCACAGAAGAGAATATGTGATCTCTTGTAACCGTTTGTCTTGTGACCTCTAGCACTGACAAGGAGGAGAGAGATGAAAGAAGAGGATAGTGACAGAAGTACAAGGTGCTGCTGTGAAATGTTCGCAGATGAAAGAAACTCCGGTTAATATTTAATGCCGTTACAATTTCTGTCTCCTTCTAGTCACGGGTTGCTCAAATGGGAAAGCTGTGTAATGGGAGCGACAGCGACAACTGGAGGGACAGACGTGGATCCACATCTTCATCTCTGCCTGTCTCTTCATCTTCCTCCTCCTCCTCTTCCTCCTCCTCCCCCTCCTCCCCTCCGTCTACCTTCACCTCATCCACCTCATCTTTTCCTGCATTCGCACCGTTGATGAATAGAAACAGAAATGACAAACCTTGTAAGTCTTGAGTGGCTTTTAAAGGAGGACTGTTATGCTTTTCCTCATTTTCTGAAATCACATGTTCATATTAAATGTGGCCAAAGTTTCACCATTTTTAACCTTTATCCCTGAACTTTGACCTTTGATGTCTAGCGGAGAGCAGCAGCAGCAGCTATTTTGAAGGTGTGTGCTCATCGAGGAGGGCATCAACCTGCAGCCAGCGGAGCCCCTCCCCCCAGATGATAGACGACCTGCCCGAGCTGCTCGGACAACTTGGCCTGATCAAATACATCGATGTGTTTGAGCAGCAAGAGGTAAACATATGCAGGGACTTGAACTGAATCCTTCTCTTTATAAAGCATTAGTGTGTGAAAATACATTAGCATCATCACTTAGACTTGCATCACACTGTGGGTGAACTCGCCGCAGAGCCTGAAACACACAGATACACACAAACAAAGAGGCACACACAGTCTTGTCCCGCAGACAAAAACATTATGCATCATGAATGAGCATCGTGATGCAACTGCTTTTCTGTGCTCATCCAGATTGACTACCAGACATTCCTCACTCTGTCTGATGAAGATCTTAAAGAAGTGGGCATCTCTACTTTTGGAGCCAGACGCAAGATGTTATTGGCAATCTCAGGTAAGAATCTGAAGCGTGGATTCAGATCTGTTTCTCCATCTATTAACGCGGCTGGTAGCACTCGCCCCCTCTTGTGAAAGTTATGGAAATGTATATATATCTTCCTATCCAGACCTGACCAAGAGCAAGAGGAGGCTCTCAGACACGCCCGCAGTGAAGCCTGGCTACCTGGAGGGCGGAGCTAGTGGCCGACTCCCTCGAATCGTGGATCTAGAGGTCGCTGCCCAGAGTAATCACTGGTGAGGGAAGACGCCATCCAGCGCTGACCTCCAACTGACTGACGTGGAGCTAATCAGTCTCTAAAAAAGTATACAGTGAAGCTGTTGCCGGTGCAGAAGTCAAATCTGCTCGTTTTTTACCAAATTAATGAGCATTGAAATGGCTTAAAGAGCAGCAAACATTATGTAAACATTTGAGTCCAGTGCCTTTAATCTACAGCCATACTCCAAAGCTTTTTATACGAAATCAAGACAAGGGGGTCTTTTCTTCCAAACCTCTGATTTTACAAGAAACACACTGTATGAAACACAAATGAACATGGAACCATGTTGATCCTTTGTGGTGTCTTTCATCATCATAAAGTGCCTTTTTTATGCAAACTATAGCTCCTATGCTTTGACCATGTGCCTAAAGGAATACTTCACCCTTACAATGACCATTTATACATCAACATACAGATGTTTTATTCACCCTGAATTCCTGAAGAAAACTTTTCTCACATGCCTCCACGAATCCAAAGATGGATACAATTATTGATGAATTGAACAAACTGGGGCAGCATTTAACAACAGCAAAACGACTGTATCAAAACATTCATTCACAAACTCATAATGTGAGAAGGCATTCATTCATTCAAGGTAAGTGATGAGTAATTCATTATGAGAGTGAAGTATTCGTTGAAATCAATGTTAATCACCACATTGAAATTGTAAATAGATATTTAGAAAAATAAGTGACATTGTACTATGATAGTGACTATAAATAAAAAGTTGCCATCAAGGTTTATCCATCTAGACTGTATTTTTTGTCCTTTTGTTTGTATTGTAGAGTTGACAGGAAAATAAGGGTAGAGAAAGACACGCAAGAAGGTCAGTAGCCAGACGAATACCAGGGTATGATCTGCACCTTTAACCACCAGCATACCCCACAGATAATTATTTTTGATTCAAAAGCACATGCAGCCAGTTGTCCTCTGCTCGGAGCCCGTCTCAGACCACCAGAGGGCACTGGTGTCCCACACTGTGCTTATAAATTCAAGTCACATTTGTGTTGCATGAAAAATAATGGACTTGTTTCAGTAGGAAACACTGACAACAGCATTAGAGGCCCTGGTGGACAAGGTGGAGTAGCAACAATCAGATAAGGAAAAAATGAATTAGAAAACCTAAATAGGTAAATGCATTTATTGGTGTGAGGGTAATGTGACACTCCTTTTAATGTGGTTTGTTCTCGCCTGACTGCCCACCTGAAAGTTCCAATTTAATTTATCACTGTTGCCAGGAGTGAAGCCACTGGAACCGCTTGTGAGTTGTTTCCTGTTTAATTTATTTAGCAGAAGGCTACACCCAGCAATTTAGTGCTATCAGAGGGACCTCACTGGCAGAGTATTAACGAGAACGGTATGATCTCGCTTTGAATTAGCACATTTGGAATAGCGTTGTTGGTTACCACATCGAAGCGAATGATCCAAGAAACCTCCACCGGGGGGCACGAGGGGGTCGGATCTGTTCAGACATTCACCGAGCTGGCTGGTGCAGCAGCAGCCAAGCATGAAAGAGAGTGTGAGTGGAAGTGGTGGGCTGTGACAGATTAGGGAGAGATGATCCCTACTTATTACAATGTCTCTGCCAATTACATAGGCAGGCTTTAGACCAGTGATCCTCAAATCTGGTCCTCGAGCCCTGGAGCACTGCTGGATTTCTTTTTTGTCAGGTAGTTAATTGCGCTCCCCCGTGTTGCAGATCTAAATCGGTCCTTGATCACACAGCTAGGGTGAAAACTACCTGGAAGAACCAGCAACAATCTGGACCCTGAGGACTTTGGAGAGCCACTTGGACTTTTCACCTGCTAAAGTGGCAATCTTGGCACCTGGCCGAGTTACATGGTCGGCACGCGAAATGAAACTGTGAGCAGACTCTATTTACAGCCTGGTCCTTTTTATATAAGTGGTCTGCATTAAAGAAGAAGCAGTTCAAGCTAAAGCTCTATTAAGGAGATGGATCTGAGTAAGTGAAGATGACGGTTTTAAAGCTGCTAGAGTCAATATGTTCATATTAATAATGGATCAAATGACTCATATTGACGAACCCACAGTTAATTATCTCTGCACTACAGTAGCCCTCAGCATTAAAGAGTTCAGTATATTTCAGCTCACTGTTTGAGTGTTATGGCTTTTACCTTTACTATTTTGCTTCATTCTCTCCACGTCAGCGTAGTTTACAACCACAGCAGGCAGATATTTTTAGAGAAAAAGCCCTAAAAACAAATTCTAACCCAGACACAATTAACGTCTAGCAGAGTGGAGCATTAGGCAGTTAAATAACCAGGTATTTTCCAAAAACAGAACATTTGTTAGATGGCCAGAAACACAAATCAGAATAACTCATAACGTTGCTCTGTCTGCCTTCAGCTTAAAAGGTTATATGTCAATGTCATAAACAGCTCATTTCTGCTGCCTTCATCTCGGCCAAAAATTCCCCTTTAATACGGGAAGACTGAGCATGGCGTCCACCTCTCATCCACTCCAACGGGAAAAGACAAACAGCCTTCTAATAGCACACTGATAACCAAGAGAGCAGTCAAAATCTCACATTAAATGGCAACATTTATCAAGCAGCTCCATGCGGTCCCAGAAAGGAGCACCAATTGTGTCAAACTCCCCCACTTGTAGCCAATCACCGGTCTCCATGGAGACCCCCTGGCTGATGGGAGGATCCACCTGACAGGGAAGCCATCTGTGGATAATAAAAGAAAAAGCAGCCGATAGAGAAATGAAACAGAGGAACGCAGTGCCCCGAGGATAAAACACAACAACGCATCTCCCTCACTGAGATGAAGATGGAACTCGCTCCAGGAGAGTGAGTCGGAGAGCGGAGGTAAATAGAAACAATAATGAGAGGCTGTGTGCGTGTGTGTGTGTGTGAGAACAACGAGGGTTGTGAGTGAGCGCTGGTGTGCAACAGATGTCTTGTGCTGGGAGAAGTTACAAGTTAGGAGGAAAAAAAGTTGTCCTTGTGCTAAGCTAAGTAGCTGGTTGCTGGTTATAGCTTCATATTTACAAAACAAACATAATTGACCGATATCGATATAACTTCCGATAGTATTTTTCTAAATCTGAGCAAATTTTCCTTAAAGGTGTCATAGGCTGTGTTCCCATATCATTAATTTCCCAAAAAGGAAAGAAAAAAGGTAAAGGGGCACCTAACATACTAATAAAACTCTTGCAGACACAGCTTGAGTTAAAGAAATACCTGAAAGTTGGGCCCATAACTGATGCAAAATAAGGAACAAGGTGGACACAATGTGATAAAAAAAAGCAGCAGACACTGCATGTGATGAAAGATGAACAAGTGAGACATTTTCTTCAGCTTTTGTCATGTAGCCCGATGACAAAAGAACACGATTCACCAGCGAGGGTCCCACAATTGGGTGATTATACACCCTCCACAGCTTCTGGTATAATTTGATGCACATAGTTAAAGCCCATTGTCTATTGTATTTGACAGAGTGTGTTGTGAACTGCTGAATAGGCTGTTTCAATCCAGAAGATTCGGTCGTCCTTTTTAGCCTGCGATTGTTGGTACAATGTGTTTTCAAAGTGCTGAGCGGGCTGTTTCAAGCTAGTGGGGTCAGCTGTCCCATTAGCCAGCGATATTACAAAAACACTCATTAAGCTTTTATGTTCTTCTGTGCGCTGCTGGCTTTGTGATTCTCCTCTCTCAAAGGCAAGTGATAATAGTGGGTTTTTTTCTGCCTCCATTTATGTCTACTTCTAACAGGAGAGGCGGCTTTCTCAAGGTTGGAAAAGGTCAGAACTGATGGAGGGCTTTGATTGTTCTACTGCCGAGAAACCTGAGCTTCAGAGAAAATAAAACCAAAAAGCATGAGAAACTCATATAAATGTGTTTGTGGTTTCACAGTGGGGAAAGAGATGTGTTTTTATTTCATCATGATTTGGTGAAATAAGATGAAATGCGAGTCTTGTACTGAGCATGGTACATCAGTAGAACAAGAGACACGTGGACACAGACCTGTAAGGTTCAAAAGACACCCAAAGTGCCACTTTACTTAAATTTTCAAAGTTACAAATAAAAGTTCACTTAGTTGACATGGTGAGGATTTCAATTTTAAATCACGAACATATCCAGTGTTGGGAGGCAGAACAGAGCCTCTTCTCCGTTCGCCCGACTTCATGTGTCCTCCCAGCTCAGGAGCAGCTTCTTCCTCTAGTGTCTATGCACAGTCAAACAGCCTCAGCAGCCCTACTGACCAATTAGTAAAAGAATAGCTGGCTGACATGCCACACATTTGGACTGTAGGCCTTGCAGTTCGCTTTTCTACACTGCTATCGCTCTGCAATGCAACTTCCTACCTCCTGAGATTGGGAGAAGAACCAAAAAGACACTAGACAGCATCAACATAGCAACAAAGTATTGTAGCAGCCAAATAGGCATCACTTTCTGTTTGAGATGCATAGAGCTAGACCTGGCCAGGTAAATCTCTCTTTTACAGAAACACGATGAGAAACATGCAACAACAACGACAATACATCATTAATCTCATTGCTTCCTGGGCTTTCTGGGACATTCAAGATCAACGATTAAATAATTTACAATCCTCCATGAAATAACAGAGAGAGAGGGAGCATCTCAGAGCCTGGGGAACGTGTTGTGGGAACATCTTTGAACACTGGAAGGAGCCCGACGGTGGAACACAGGACATGAGGATGAAACCGCTGATGGAAGTACAGGGAGGGTTTAATCCACAATCTGACCTTCCTGGAGGAAACATATTTACATCCAGTACATCAGCTAATGTATCTGGGCTCACAGACTGACCAGAGGCTCTGACACGGACATACAGAGAGAGAGAGGAGAGAGGAGAGAGAGACAGAAGAAGAGAGAGCGAATGGAGAGTGAGTCCATGTTAGGAGAGGTTAAAGATCGCGGGTTTGGGGGAAGGTAGAGGCAGAAAGTGGACAGCTTGAGCAGGAATCTGACAGGGTCTTGACAGTTGTTGTTGAAATCTAATAGGTTCTCTGTTTTCCGTCTGAGGAAAGAGTGAAACACTGAAAAAGGAAGAGGTCGGATGAGGTTCACTGAAGAGAGAGATATGGTTAAGGGACAGGGATCACAAGAGCAAGCTCAGGAGCCAAAAGATGTACTGCTGCCAAAGTAACTGGAGGAGGAGACATTGGAATGGCTTCAGATCTGTGCTGAGTTTCCTGGTCGGCTGATGGCAGAATAAAATGGAGCGGAGCTACCAAACGTAGCCAATCTCGTCATCC
>CAFUXE010003094.1:70727-84393 GCA_903364295.1 Serranus cabrilla
CCAAAACACACACACACACACAGACACACGCACACGTGCATGCACAAGCACACACACACACACATTTTATAGTAATAGTTTGGGATTTCGTCATTATTCGAGCAGCTATAAAACAGAGGACGCCCCAGGAAAGAGACTGATGCTGAGGAAAGGACTGATAACATTTATCTGACTGGCTGTCCGTGTGACATTACCTCCGGAATCCCAAGGTGGTCTGTGTCTGTGTGTGTGTTTGTGTGTGCCTGTGTGATATAACCCTTCAGGACCAGACAGATAACATTTCAGAGTGCTCTTCATTTCCACGGTCCAAAGCAGAGAAAGAGAGAGCGAAATACCAACAGCCACAACATTATCCATCTTCCCCTCCTAATTAAAATTCTTCCTGTGGCAGAAGTGGAGTCTGTAGCATACTGCTCTTGCTTTATCATTCATTTATGTGACCATTCTTTGTCCCACAGCAAGCCTCTCCCCGACTGTTTTCCTTTCTGTTCCCACTTACTACCATTTGAATCACTCTCTGCTTTTGTGATTCCTTTTGTTGCCTTTGAGGACTTCTTGCTCATTTCTCTCTATTGCCCGTTCCTCCGTCTCTCCTCTAGCTCTGTCAATTTTCTCTGATTCAATAGAAGCCACTTATCACACGTGGCTTTACCTTACTCAGTTTCTCTTAAACTTAGAGGGCCACTTTGATATGCCCTGCTCTTCTATTTCTTTCTCACACCTAAATTGCTTTGAGTGCTTCATTTCCCATCTCTCCCCTCACACATCCCCCTATAGAGTCCAAAGATTGTTTCTGTTTTTCTCTTTGATATCCACCCCCTCTGTCTCTCTCTCCTCTTCCACTGCTCTTTCCATCTTTTCCTCTCAAGTCACTTGGACTTTGCTCTGCGCCCCACAATGAGTCTCGAAGGACCCCTCTTATCTCTCTCTCTCTCAGTGTGACTCAAATTGTTTCGGACGGGCCCGACACTGCTGCCTGTGTAAGGAGTCCTTTTGTTGGGCAATGAGACAGAAAGCTGGAGCTGAAAACATTCACGCACTGGAGGACACAACACACAGAGATAAAATGGCCTGTTAACCATTTCTCTCTCTGTGTCTCTCTGAAACAGCAGGGTCAAACACACAACCAACATCAAAGCTCGCCCACGGGGAGATGCAAAGATTAGACTGTTATAGCACGACTGGATTTGATGTTGAACTCAACAAGTGATCTTGCTGCTGTCAGTAGAAAACTTCACATAACAGTCAAAGTTTCTGTTCAAGTAAGAAATGGGTCATTATATGGCTAAATTCAAGATTTTTTGTGGGGTGATGACACAGCACAAGCACTTCAATACACATATTCAACTGCAGTCAGCCTTATTTTCAGATTGGCAACTGTTTTATTTAGTCGTCCAGTCATGATCTTCAGCAGGCGACAGACTTCCTATACAGAGGTGACCACTGATTTCCCCACCGTGGGATAAACAAAGTCTTATCTTATCTTATTCTAATATTACTTTAGGCGCTGGGGCCGTGGACATCTTGGGGGCACCTCCTTCCCTTCACAATATGCCACAGCAACATTAACATAGACCAATGGAGTGGCCTCCCTATCAGTAGACAGATATGAAACTTATCAATATGAGACAATACGTCAATAGTAAGTCAGAACAAAGCTTAGCTGTGTGGACACAACAACAGAAGATCAGTCTTCTCAGTTTAACCGGCTATTGTCTAACCCTCAGAAGTGCTTTCTACTGCTAAGTATAGTAAGTAGGCCACAATCATATTGATTGTTGTATTTCTGTGTAAGTTTGCCTGAATTGTCTTTTGGCTTTTAGATGATTAAAAAGATTAAAGAGTCTTTTTCAATGTATGTTTGCCAATATCGAGTAATAGATATGTGAAAGAGAAGATAAAGTGCCCCCCTGAGCCGCAGTCTTACATGTTTTATGTGTAGCGCTGTCCATGGTGCTGAACACCACCGTCACAACGTCGCTGCTTTAGTGACTTTGTTTTGCACTAAAACTGACTCAGGCCTGGGAAAGTTTTTGTATGTGTTAATAGTGAGATAGGACAACAAGGTTTATGCACACTTTGCCACACCTAAAACTAACAGGCTGCACTATTAATTCACAGTGAATTCATATCAACTGGACTGAATTTGAAGTACATCAGGATATCATTTCATGGTCGTCTTGATATTGCAGACATGTTATTGAGCTATTCAATATAAATCCATTGTTGCTTTAAAAAGTCAAAAAAGTGATACTTTTAAAAAACAAACACATGCCCAGCCAGTTACTTTTCTCGCTGATCATCATATGTACAACATGACATTGTTCATGGCGGCTTTGGCTTATATTTAATATTATAATCTAATGTAAATAATACATTTCTGACTCATACATTGTTTCCCAGCCTGGGAGCTGGTAATCCTGCAAGGGGTCACAAGATAATTTTAGAGGATGATTAACAGGACAGGAAAGAAGAAAAACATACTCCTGCTTTTTCCCCCCTTACATTTCTTTAACCTTTGCTGTCTCTGTTGTAAAATGAGTTTCACCTTTTCAAAACATTATTCAAATGAAACAACCAACTCCGGTAGATCCGCTCACAACTAAAAAAAACATTTTAATTTTCAGGGGTCACATTGTAAAAAGGTTGGAAGCCACAGGACTAAATGAACAATTTGTCTGGCTGTTTATGCAAAGCCTTCCCCATTCTTCATTTTACAAAATATGTCCCCATTATTAATTAACCTTTTGTACGCATACCTCATGTTATGCTCAATGAAGCAGATATTTATTTTTGCAATGTTTTTAATTATTTGGCTATTGTGCACTTTACAGCCATTTTTCCTGGGTTTTTATAATGCATTAAAAAGTCCATTCTTCTTTATGGGTTACTGCAAAACAGATTATGACCAAAAAGTGACTCTGTAAAAACGTATCCAGTGCAACGGGTGGATAAAACTGAGGGTAAACCTACCCATGACTTGATGACTTGACTGTTGTATAGAAAAAACAAAAGGTCATCAGCTTCTACTAGTTTATATTTGGTAGGTTATATGTGTTTAAACGCATGTAATTCAACAGTTGAAGGAAACAAAAGCTACAATAGAAGGTGATTTAAAATTGGCAGCAGTAAGAACAGTTGGAAGTCTTTGACTAAGAAGCTGCCATGTTGGATCTCCAGATCTGAGGGGAAAATGTCCTCTCGCCTTCAGATATGAAACCGAGTGTATTCTTCAGCCAAACATCTAGTTTCTTGATTGCTCCAGTGGAAATGCAGACAAGCACAGAGACAGATACAGCGCTAACAGTTGCCAAAACTGATGTTGTCGGCTCCACTTCCACCCCATCACAGAGTGTTTGACAGTGAACCTTTAGCGAGGATGAGTTGGTAGTAGACAGCCAGACACACCGGCGGCTTTCACACAAGAGAAGAAGAAGCATCGATCAGAGCTTCGGGTCAAATATCAAACACTGAATCATGGCTGGGAATTACCTTCTTATTCGTCTTCCTTCCTCCCTCCATCCCTCTCACACAGCACTTCCTCACTTCTGCTGTCTTTCATGTCTGTAGACTCAGATCACTTGAAACTGGCAGCCAAAAAAACCCACGAGCCATCAGCTTTCCACAGACTGCAGCACACATAAACTATCAGCTGAATGTGGAGAAGTAAAGCTAAAGTGCAAGCCAGCACACAAGATATAATATGTTATCCTCTACTTTTCTGCCAAACAACAACACAATACAAAAACTAACTTGAATGTAACAGACCTCTAACATTACCAGAGACTGATGTGATCATTTCAGAACAAACAGCTACACATAAGACGGGTTAAACAAGCGCTTCTTTGCTGAGGTGAAAAGAAAAGACAAACTGCCAGAAGAAGCTTTTGTTTGCATTTTGGGAAAGTTATCGACAGCAGAGTGAAGAAGGAAACACAATGAATCAAACCGCTACTCGCTTACACACATCTGTAAGTGTGCTTCTGACCCACATAACAACCACCTCTCCGACAAACCACATTTTTATATGGATACTTAAAGTTACAAAATATGTTTAAGAGGGAATGTAATTCCTGCTGATTTCCAGTGGAAATCCAGGATACAATACAGGATAGGTAGCATCCTTAGTATGTATCCTATAGTATATCTTCTGTGACATTATGAACAGTCTTGAACTCTTAGATCTGCTTTCTGCTACCAGACTCAAAATTAAACACAAGTTTTTTATGCACCATATATCGGGAATAAACTACTAGAAAAGTGATCTGCTGCAGCTCTCAGGCCAGATTGTGACTTAAGACTTTTTCCCCCTTGTATTTTATTTCTGTCTAACTCTGTTTTATCTTGCATTTTAGTTTGTTTTTATTCTTAATCCTCTTGGTTCTTAAATAACAGTTTTAATGGCATGTGCATGTATGTGCGGCGGTAGAGGTAGATGGGTGTTTTGCAAAGGATAAGAGAGTTTTTGTGTTCTGTTCTTTTCATGTTCAATCACACTGAAAACGTGTACATTGTGAAATATATGTAATGTATGTGTCTTCTGATTTGAATGGGTTATGACTCAGAGTCACATTTTTTACGCAAATTGCAGCAATCAGACTCTGAGGGCTTTAAGCTTCCATGAGCTGTGTGTCACAAGTGCTGCTACCACTGACGTGTTGCTAATTATTAACTTTCTTTCTCTTTCACCTCATGCAGTGTCTCATAATGAAGAGTGAAAGCTATATATATATATATTCACTTTACACTAAGTGGTTACTTTGCATGTAATTCACAACTCCAGATCTACAGGTTACTATAAAAAAACATGTAATGCTGCTAAATCTCATGGAAAAGCAATTTATGTGTTTGTTTTTATCGAATACCTGATGCACACTCGATGGTTTCCAACTGGTTTTAATGGGTATAAAACACACATTGGGCAATTAAGTAAAGACACGCTTTGTATTCTCCTAAACTATTTAAGAGTGGTGATACTGGCGACTTGGGATTGCACAGAAACTCGTGATCAAACACGACTTCAGATGAAACAAAAACAGAGGCAGACTCTTGCTGAGATGGTTGCAGTTGCGTGCAAAAGGACACTAAAAATCAGCAGGTTCACACATCTTGAAGCGTGAGCTGAAAGTGAGAAGGTATGAGGCAGATTATTATTATTTTCCCCATCTGGCTCAGGAGACAAATGGAATATACATGCTGTTTTTTTTGTTTTGTTTTTTACATACAATTAGGCATCAGGAAACTCCATCACTTAAACTGTATGTCATGTAATAAATCCTGTTTAACAAAAGCACATTAAAAATATGCCGTACACAGCTACATATGAATCATACTTTATCCAGCATTTAGTTTGTCAGAACTACCAGTTATTGTGTTTATGTTTATTATAGATGCACTTTCTCTGGTGACTGAATGCAACATTCTCAAATATGTGTCCTCCAGACTTCCTGATATATAACTCCAACCACGAGGAAACACCCGGCTTTGAACCCTCATGTGTCCCCTTTATCATCTATAAATGATTAACTAAGTTTGTCATATAAAAGAGAAGGAGTGGCTCTAAATCCTGACAGAGGAACAGTGTGTGGCGATCACCTTGAGACACCAGCAGACTGGTCGGATCAGATCAAGATGAAAAGCAGATGGGAGAGAGAGGAGAGAGGAGAGAGGTGACACTTTCTTACAAGCTAACAGAAGGAGAAAGAAATGGACTTGGACAGTCAGATAGGAGATATGAGGAAGATAGAAGGTCAGATTCATTAAAAAGATACAAGGGTATGTTTGATTTTCTTTGCCTCAAGCTATCTGCTCTCCAGAACAATCCCACTGGCAGTGAGTTAAGGTGAGCCCAGATAATGATCAGTAATACACTGTCTGCACGGACAGGGAGGCAGGTAGAGATATATACGTATGAGACACTTACAAAGAGAACAATTAAGAAAAAAAAGTTCAAGAACATTATTCTTGAGAAGTACAGAATGGCCTGATGGACTTATTGACAAAATGAATAAATTGTTAACTATGAACTAATAGATTATTATTTGAGATATAGATTGAGGATGAATGTCTTTTGTTTGTTTGTTTTGTCCTAATAATGCAAGGGCGAACGGTTGGGCACCTATAGTAACAACTATAGTAGCTTCAGCCTACACCTTTTCCATCTGCATTGATGTTAATTTACTTGTCCTGTTTTATTGTGGATACTGTTGAAATTGATTGAAATCAACATACGGTTATATTGTAACCTTGGAGTGAAGAGACTTTATCTCCAGAAATACTACAGTTCTAGTTTCAAGCTCAGGAGTCGGACTGTTTTTGTAACATGAGCTCATTTTTACCAAGTTTTGGCTTTTTGGATGAAGGTCAGCTTTTGATTTTAATCAGGTTAGCTTCCTGAAGGTAAAAGTCCTGAAACCATTACAAAAGCAAACATTTTCTCAAGTGCCAAGTCCTGGCTACTTAGACTTCTGCTGTAAAGCGAAAAGGCTTTTTCCACACTGATAATTTGACTTGACAAAGTATCCATATGCGATCATTACTTGTATTATTTGCCTGTACCTTTTCTCCCAGTTACACATCCATGTGAAACAGAAGGAGGCTAATTTGTTGGGAAAAAGTGAAAACACTTGAAAGTGAGAAATGGTTGTGTAATGCTTTATATTGTTTAGTTTCATATGCAGGATTCCATAAAAGAAGAACACAATTTAAAGACCTCCTCACGTATGACCCACTAGAATTCTCCCTGTCCTCTGTCTGTATTTACTCTTTTTTTCTTTCATTAAACTTTGCTGAGGGAGTTTTTGGGTGTCAGCCTTGGGACACAAAGTTGAATAAAAGTAGACAGAGCTCAGAGAAAACACACATAGAGCGAGGTGAAATGCCATTTTAAGTTTGAATGTTGTGTTTACAAACACAAAGCGACAACCCCTGCATATACGTCTTTAAGGTTTGGATAACTTTTGGCATCTTAAACTACTTGGTTAATGCTGCAGTCACATAGCGTCCAGGAACTAGGAATAGGAAAAATTCCCTGTTATTACATTGTTGGATTGCTCATGCATTATTCCAAGGAGGTTAATTCCATCGCTATCCTTGTAGTCACAGCAGACAAACAGGCTAAATTTGCATACATATTTGGTATTCGGAGCACTTTGCTAACAACTGAAACCAGATAGACAAACAGTGTAACGTTCCTTTTAAATTAGAGGACCTGGTCACATTAACATTGGTGGGATGTATCTGCATGCAGTGGGGGCTTTGCAGACATTTCACCACTGACTTGTTAACACTGTTGTGGAAACTGTTCTCCCCACCCATTATGCTGTATGATTTGAATGGTTGAATTTTGATGGTTAAAAACACTGACTGTTGGTGGGAGAAGGGATGCAAACATGTCGTCTCTGGTGCCAGAATTTGATGGCCGTGCATCCCCCTGGCTTCCTCCCTGAGAGGTTTTGCATCACCATAACAACATTCCGGCCAGCCGACGTAGCTTGTCAGTAAACCATAAAAATAATTTATTTTAAGTGCTGGAACAAATGACCAATGCAGCTTTCTTTTAGGACAGTCTCAAGAGGACACACTGAAAACGCTCTACAGGCACTCTGCACACTAGTCAGCACTCCGGAAAAAATCCCTAAGCAATTGGCATGTGTTAGGAGAGGATAGGAAGTGTGGAGGCAGAAGAGAGAAGAACACAATCTGTCCTCCTGTTTGCTCTCTGTGGAGCTGAGAGGCAGAATTGCCAGGAAAAATTTCATTTAGCAAGGGGATTTAGCCCATTCAGCCTCTAAAAGCTCTTCTTGTTTTGTCAATGTCTTTGTTCAACAGTCGCTGAGAGAAAATGAACTATTATTGTTAAAAAATGTCTGTGAAAATGACCACAACCTGTACAGACTTAAGCCTTTAAACATGATCACCAGCATGATTGCTTCGTGTCATTGTCTTATCTGAGAGTGACGTTGTTCAGTACTGCCTCGGGGGTGAATGACAGATCAAATTATATCTTAGTGCCTCTGTGTCAATGTGTTAACCTTTGCTGACAAACAGCTGTAATGGATTTTTCTGAGCAAATCAGGGTTATATGACCATCAGGGTGGATATTAATTAGTCGTTAAAATAAGGATTACAACAAATTTGGCTGTTAACGTTTTCAATTAACCTGAATTTATGACCTAACTGTTAAGTTTATCTAATTTCATTGCCAGACAGTTTCTGCCTCGTGTCGTTGTAGTTTCCAATACTGTAGAAACTGTGCAGGATCCATTTGTGACCCAGTGTCATAGTTAAGGAAAGGACTGAACTCTATTTGTAATATTATAAGATGCATATCTCACAGTCCTTTGTGCAATGAATAAAAGGGAAGAAAAATGTGAGGAGAAAAAAAAGTGAAGGGGGGAACTTTAACCCCACACTTCATAAAATGATGGATTGAGACAGAAAATAAATGAGCAGCAGACGGAGATGAGAGAGTGAGGAGAAAAAGAAAAGTGTGGGAGAGATGTGACTGACAAACCCCCACACTGACCTGCTAACACGGACAACAATAAGGGTTATTAGAGCGGACGAGGCAAAAGTACTCACAAAGTATCATATTTGAACCCTCCACATTGCCTCCTCATATAAAAAACTATATTTGGCTGGCACTCTAAATAAACAGTATACTGCAACTCACACTTACTGTAGCGCTACTATCAATCAATATTAGCAGAGTGGGTGAAGAGACACAAGATGGAAAAAAAGAGATTCTCCAATAAAAGCTGCTTGTTGAATTCTGTCTCCTCAATTCCTGAAAGAGAATTAGCTGCCACTGTCTCAGCATGAGAGCTGGCAGAGATTGATTTCCGTCTCATAAAGGTATAATATGCAGAAAGTAAGATCCTCTGTGGCAAATTCTGTATCTGTAGAGACCCCGCGCTCGGCCTACATTTTCTCTAAGTAACGTACATTTCGATTTAGTGTTAAGAGTTTATTTTTAGATACACTCATACATCCACCCCTTGCTCCTCCCCAGTCCACATATGGTTTCTCCCAGGTTCAAAAAGCAAAGATGGCAACAGCAGGCAGTCCACAAACCAGTGGTGGCATCACAGTGACTACGTCCGTTATTTAAGTCTGTGGTTTATATGAACTACAGAAATGGTTGCCTTGTGCCCTAATTACTGTAACACGTTGAACTGCGACACCACTCATATGAATGTGCTTAAAAATCAAATTTCAGTATTCTGGATAATAACGTTTATGAAAATATAAAGGCTCAGTGAGCTCGGCGGCCTCAGCAAAGACTCTGCTGAGATGATGTGACAGTATGCTATATATGGATGTCTAACAAAACCTCTATATGATTACTTTAAACAGCTCAGTGCCACTTTAATTAGATTAGTTCTGCCTGTCTGGCTTATTTCTCCTGATGTCAACTCACCATGACACTTACCTCATCTGCCCTCATCTACAGAACACACACACACACACACACACACACACACTATATCATATATTTCCACTTCTTGATTTTGTTTTTCAAATCCAGCTCTCCTGATTCACACAATTTTCAGAGAGAAAATCTAAACAAATTTCATCATCTTCATCGTGTTAGATCCAGATGGCTTTTCAAGAGGTGACTGGGAATTGGATTGGATTGGATAATCCCCGAGGGGCAATTTGGTTTGCAAACAGTAGCCGACACAACAAATACACAGCATACAATAGATGAGCCAAAAACGTAAAAACACACAACGTACAATAGATGTCATCATAATAAAAACTTTAATTAGCTGTAAAAGCGGTGAGTCCTTTGTTAAAGTGTGTGTATAATAGCAACTAGCTCGACAGCTGGTTCAAACCCAACAGCTGAGAGAATGAATGAAGTCAGATTTCTGTTTTATTGGGACCCAGAGTGAAACGGGTCCCGCCTCCCCGATGACAGAAGTCCAAACTCTGCATGAAGAGGGAGCTGAGGTTCCACCATGTTATCAAGTTATTAGCTCTAACTTTAGCTATGTTATGTAAGTGCCATTGGATTTTGGCTGAATTAAATATTCCCTCTCAGCATATTTTGTATCGACCATGAATGCTGAAGTTAGAACTGACCCAATAAAAAGAAGTTTCACTGCTGAAAAGAAACATTTGGATGAACGATCTGACATGGTTTGAAATATGTCTAAACCTTTTTGAACAGTTCTGCACACATTTGAAAAGGACCTTTAAAACATTATTTTCACCCTTTTTAACCATGAAAAATATGTAATTACCAGTATGCTGGTGAAGCAGAATAGTAGGTCAAACTCCAGGGACACATAGTATACAAATGTGTTGTATGTAGAAAAAAGGTAATTTAAACCAATGCCTTTGGGCTTTTTGCCATCATCAGTTATATCTTGAAACACATTGCAGACACACAAATAGGGTGGTATGAAACTGAAAATAATTTTAAAAAGAGAGACAACCAAGAATATACATTCACACATCTCAGCCAATGGCATTGTCCCAGACTACCAGAGAGGCAAGGGGAACATGCCATAAGAAACACGTGGGACACCATTTTGGTCCAGTTTGTTACGAAGAGGCCTGACCAAAAAAATGTGCATTTCTTGTGTCATACTTTAAAACACTTTCTGAATCTGTTGTTATTTGATGATTGGATGAAGTTGTTAAATATCCTACAAGTGTTGCAGGAGCTTTGATCTCCTCAGTCCATCCAGCAGTATTCCCAATTGTGCTTGGTTGCTGTTGTTCCACTAGGTAAGATTACTACAACCAAAAAGTATATCTAATATAAAGTTATTACCAATATTTAAAGTTAAAGAGGTGAGTTACATGTCGTCCAAACTCCTCTTCTAACATTCTGAATCTCCAGTGTAAAAGCAGCATTGCAACAAACTGCTGCAGTGGCGCTGAGACACAACCTCCGTCTCTGTTTACTGTAACAGTGAAGCCCATGAACTAGTTGCAGGCGCAGGTGTTGTTTGAATAGAGATATTTACCAGTCTGTTGTGAATGTGCAGACCAGGGCTGAACCTGTGTCTATCAGTAAACATAGAGGAGTAATCGCACATACCCAACTGTTGCAATCTTTTTTGGCTGTTACCATAGGAACACAATCTTTCACACACAGGCACACACACACCGTGTATTCCTCACCTAGTGCCATCTCCATCTGTTTGCCATTTTGTGTTGCTGATCTAATGAGAGATTCTATCATCCCTGCTACCTCTGAATGCACATTGCAGACCTGCGATCTCGCTGATGGACTGGGGGCACACTGCCCTGACAAGTAAAGTGACATTCATGAAAAGTAGAAGGAACCAGAGGGAAAGAGAGTTAAAACAGGAAAGACTAAATTTAAACTTTGATAAAAGAGTCAAAGCAAAGAGCCAGAAAGTGAAAATAAATTTGATGCGGCACACTGACACAGTCCAAGATTTGGAAATAGATCATCTTTCTCCTCTCACATCCACTCTGTTCCCTCCCAGAGTCAAACTCCCAGCAAACCAAACCATAAGTATCGTTTCCATTCAACAAAGATGGAGGGGAATTAATTAGGCAGCAGTCAAGTTGGAAAAAAAACCTTCTCCGTTGCATC
The DNA here is from genome assembly GCA_903364295.1 of Serranus cabrilla. Classification (NCBI taxonomy): domain Eukaryota; kingdom Metazoa; phylum Chordata; class Actinopteri; order Perciformes; family Serranidae; genus Serranus; species Serranus cabrilla. The sequence goes on from CAFUXE010003094.1 coordinate 82,309, forward strand.
ATCGCTCTCTGTTCCCTCCATCATTCAGCTTTAAACTAATGAAAGCAAGTGTAAGATAAAGAGGGAGCCGTCATTAATTAGCAGACACATTTCATTGGTATTAAATGTGTCTGATGAACCTTGGGATTCTGATAAATGCTTTCTAATCAGAGAGTGATTAGGAAAGACCTGTGAGGGCCGAATATGTTTGCGTAAGTTGTGTACGAGTGCAAATACTCAATACTCCAACCGGGTAGATAGCTGGATAGGTAGATTCACCACACACACACACTTAACACACAAACAACGTACAGCCGTCCCACTACTCCCCCATCTGGGAGAGAGGAAGCCTATAACAATAACAATCCATCCTTTTCTCTGCTGCTTTTCCTTTAGATTGTATTTCTCCTCCAGAATCTCTCCATTCATCTACTGAAATCCTATTTTCATGACAAACAATAAGACACACACACTCACTCCATCACGGCTCCCTGTCGCTGTCAGAAAACGGGTGGGATGGGTGGCTGGGTGATGGGGTGGGAGGGGGAGAAAATAACATGAGTAAGGGGAGAGGTGACAGGAAGGAATGAAAGAATTTGAGAGATTACCAGTGAAAGTGTGAGTGTGTGTGTTTGTGTGTTGTGTACTTGTAAAAGTGTGCGTCTGAGGCGTCCATTCACAAAAGTGGCTGACAAGCTCACAGCAGATGAAACTGGCATGAATAACTATGTAAATAATAAGTAATTTGACTTCAATCCAAACATTTCAGACAGAGAAAAAGCTGCTTATCATTGGACCCATATGAGCAGAGAGCTGTTGTACTCACCGGCCTTTTTGGTCTTATGTGGTGGTTTGCTGAGCTCCTGACCAGGCAAACAGGGACACAACCCGTCACATTTTGCTAAGATCGTCTTCCCGGATAGGCAGCTCTGAAACTCCAACTTACACTGTAAAAATAACATAAAAACATGAGTAATGAAGGCTTTATTTCAGGAACCCGAGGGCTGGGAACTCCACATATAAAGACACATAAAGAGAAGTATACTTCTGGGGAGTACTTGCTCTGTAAAACAGCTGAGAAAAAACAATCCTGGTGATGTCACCATTGATAGCTTACCTTGAAATTAGAGATGAATAAAATGTGAAATGAAAACTGACAATATTTTGACTAGGTACTCCAGATCAGAATATTGCCTTTGTTCCCTTCCCTTCCTGTCAATCTGCATTAGAAGACCAACGTCTAATGAATAAGTATCAAGCTGCATTATGTTAAGTGTTGGTCAGGATATTTTGGGGCTACTTGCTGCTGATTATGACCCTTCTGTGTGGAGTTTGCATGTTCTCCCCGTGTGTGCGTGGTACAATAGTGTCACAAAGCAGCGGCATTATCTGTACAATAAGCGACGGCAGTGGCGAGTGCATTCGATATAATAGTGGTTGTTTTGTAAAGTATTGCCCGTCGCTGTGGAAAGTCTACTGACTCGAGCAAAGCTGCTCTGCATTTTGCTGAACATGATTCGACTACTGTCGGACTCAAGCGAGAGGCGTGTTTCTGAATATATGTTCCACGTAATTTCTTATTATTGTGTTTCTTACAGAGTATTGGTCACCCATTTAATGAACGTAACGTATTTTCTGTCTTGCCGGCTGCTCATGCTCACATTGATCCGGCCTCAAACAATCTCGCCAATATAACTCCTTTGTTACTACCGTGGAATCAGGGACAGAGCCGTGATCACCTAGTCCGCCTCATAGTTTAATGACTGATCTGTTGAGAGGAGAGCTCTTGGTAAAAACCTCCAAAACAATGAACGCTTGAAGCTTAACAGCAATGCCGGTGAACATGTCCCATGATCCCACAACGCCACCAAACTCTGTATTTTGTTTTTGTTTTGACTGAAAGACACCTCATGCCAAACGATTACATCTAAATAAAATAAATCTGTAGCACAAACACAGAGGAATCATGACTTCAGGATATGAATGTATCTGTATGTTTGTGTGCCAAGTATGTAAAGGCAGCCAAACAAAAACTTTGAATATCCAACTTTGTTTATGGAGCTGATTAAGAGGAAGAGTTGCTGAGACAGGATTGGTCATTTATCA
>CAFUXE010003094.1:93829-143393 GCA_903364295.1 Serranus cabrilla
CACACTGCTTTGAAACTGGCTGCTGATAAGGGAGGAAAAACCGGGAGAAGCAAGACGTGTGTGTGTGTGCTTTATAATATTACAGCTACAAAATTGCGAGCAACAGTTCTGCACAAAGACACCACAACCAATCTGTGTCGCCATTGTCATCAGCCATGTGTAAGGCTGACTGATGACCCCTGGGTGCTGGGTTACCCGTCTGTAAGGGTGAGACAGATGGAGGAGCTGGCAGAGCCGTCGCTCAGAGTGCTGAGGCCACAGGACAACAGCAGATCATTAACAAATGAGCAGAGATGTCCTCTAGTCTGACACATTTACACTTATCTGTGTATGAGACAAACTGTTTGGTGCTGGTTGTCTTTTTTTTTGTTTCAAAAAGAAAAGGCACCTACAGACTCAATGTCAACAGTCAAAGTGATTGCTTGTCACATTTGAGGCACATATGGTGAAGCATGAATGACGCAGCTGGTGCCAATGACTTCAGTGCTCTACATGAGCTAAAGCCAGTTTTAAATAAAAGTTGGATTTTCAATCCAGCAATGAAAATGTCACTTCAGTTAAAGTATGTGAGTATAATCAGGAAAATGTCCGTGACTGTTAAACTGTTATTTATATAACAATCTGTTATACCATTAAGATTAGTATTACTTATTCATTAATGTAAAAAGAGGATGTTATTGTTTTAGTTGGTTAAGGTGGAGCTCATTTTAAACTATTAACAAGAGATCTGTTTTAGTAAAAATCTGTGGATCATTTTCTCCAGAAATGAATTGATTGTCTGGTTTGTAAAACTCCAGAAAATAATCAAAAATGCCAACCAACAATTTAAATATCTCAATTAAAAGTAATTATAATAATTATAACAATAGATAGCAGCACATTTTCTTATTTGAATCATTTAAGCCATCAGATAAAAGTAGTGAAGTAAAAAGCAAAATATTTGCGTCTGAGATGTAGTGGAGTAGAAGTAGAAAGTGGCATAAAAAGTAATGTACAAGTACCTCAAGAAGAGTACTTGATGAAGTTGAAATTAGCTTCTTTCCAACAGTAAACTCTGTGCACATAAAGTAAGTCTTTCTGTGTGCAGTATTTACAGCTGCAGCCATATTCTCTTTCATGCAAATTAAGATTACCACTAGAAAGGTAAAGTTGTAGCCTTCTGCCGGCTGTCTCTTGGGACTGAAGGACCCTCACACAGTGCAGGCTGGTGACCCTTTTCAAATCTGACTCTTGAAATCTGTTGACACGGACACCTCATGGCTGTTGTACATTTCACTGCTGTGTTGCAAGCATACTTTGAAAGCGCTGCTGTTGCTGCACACCCAGCATCATCACAGCTACCATCTGGTCAGATCTGCTTTTATATACTGGGGGGGAATCAATATACTCCATGGTTGGTAGCTCATGCTCAGCGAGCACAGCAACATAAAAGAAAATATGTTCCCAGCTGAAATCAAAAGTTGTGCTGCATCTTAGAAAAGAATACTCCGACCAAAAAAGCTTCATCTGGCTGAACGGGAAGATCAAAGTCACTTTATGTGTGTATCTAAAGGATCCATAAGCTCTACATACATGTAAAGGGATAAGTGCAGGTTTTAATGTGTGGCATCAAACTGCCCTTGCTCTGTCTACCTGCCATGAGCAAAGTTACAGTGCTTTTGTGAGCACATCGTTCCTCCATTTCCCCCATCTGTGGATGAAGTTGGTTCATATATTGACTTCATCACCTCCCTCTCCACAGCTCAGAGCCCACAGGGAGCCACAGGGCAAACAGCCGGAGGACAGATAGAAACATACTGTTACACACTGCTTTGGTATATATTAAAGTTCAATTAAAAAAAAACATTAAAACGAATCTTAATAGGAGTGTTTAATTCATCATACAGCTCCGTTTTTACTTTTGCAGATGTCAGTCTTGATTTTAGAACTAAAATTATTTTTTACCAAGCTGATTAACTGCAGTTTCATAAAATACCTGTGTAGTTTATTTCACTGCATATCCAACAATAATTCCTTTTTATCCCTTTGACTGTGCTGAGAAAAGTTTCAGTGGACACTGAAAATTGCATGACATGGCAGTGCTGGGGAAGCTACTTTGACAACTCAGCTTTGCAAGCTTCACACAGGGAGAAGTTGAACTACAGCAAAGTTACTCTAACGAGAGATTTACATTTCCTGGGATGGCCCTGGGAAGGGGCGGCCCTTTTTAAAGGAGGTTGAATATATAATACAGTAGAGAATTCATAGTAGAATATAGTTCCTTTCTCTTTATGGCCTAAAATTATTTGTAGTTTCAGGAGTTAACTAGCAAAAAATCTTCTTGACCTGCTATGCAAATAGGAATGTAGTTGAACTAACAGCAAGCTCCTGCAAAATAGCTACACAAAATGTAGAACCGTCCACAGTAACTGAATCACTGTTAACAGCATTAATGTGTCAGTGTTGCTGTATCACTGCGCTGTTATTCACTGAGGCAAGCTGCACATATGGCAGTTTATCCTTCCTTAAAAAGTTCCTGGATGATCCAACCCTGAACATCACTTCAAGCCATTTAATTGCTGCACAACTTCCAAGTGAATCTCTGGCAGAAAAGCACATTATACTTGAAGCTGTAAAATTTTATTACAATTAAAGCTGACAGTGAATTGCCCTTCTCATCCACTTTTTGTCTCCTCGAGAACTGTTCTTCCTCTTTCTTTTACCCTTAATGTTCCTTCAGAGACAGAAAAAAGTGTCCAGAGAAGCGAAGGGTAAGATAAAACACTCTTCCTGTGTCCTCTAACGCTGGACGCAGGCCAGAATGGAGTGCAGTGATTGGATAATAAAGATAGTCAGAGTCCAATAGAAGAGGCCACATTGCCAACAAGCCCTGTCAGAGAGTAGAGGGTGACCTCAAATTAATTGCTGCTGAGCTGGACATGGGTCAACGGGGTGTTTTCATAATCTGTGTGTACTGTATGGGTGTGTGCGCTCCTTTATCTACACCGTGCTCCGTTGCTCTCCATTGTTTGCTCTCCCCAGCCGCTCTTTCTAATAGCAAATAAACAAGTTTGAAATTGAATAAACAAGAGCTTGTACAACTATTCCCAGAGGACAGTTTCCCTGACTGTTATTAGAAAAATGAGCATCACTTTCAGGCTTTGATAAACTAATTAAAAAGGTGCGTCTTCCCTTTTTACCTGGGGGGCTACAGAGAGAGAGAAAACTGAAAGACAAACAGATCAGGAGGAGATAAAACCTCCTTCTCTCTCCGCTTTGTCAGCGCTCCTCAGGGTCTGACTGTTTGGCCTATGAGAGGCACTGGAGCGACGGATGACAGCGAGGAATGATGGAGGGATGAAAGCACAGAGAGGGCCTCGGGGAGGACGCAGTGATAGAACGGATTCACCATCCAGAAAATTAATTATTGAAAACATGGGAAAATCATATTATTGTGGATGTAACTGGAATGGAGAAGATAAACAGGCTGTGTCAGTGTGAATGTCAGAGAAGAAGCCACAGTGGCTTACGGGAGAAAAATATCTGGAGAGGGAGAAAGGCTATTGACTATCGCTTACAAACTGAATATTCATCACTGCCACACAGCCTCATGCACACTCACACTTTATTGTGAAAAGCCCTGAAAGAGGATGTTTTGTGAAGCTGTTGCTGGCAGCAAAGTATTTTTTAAAGGAACAGTATGAAAGCCAATTTATCAAACAGTCTTTGAAGACAGCTTCAAAGCAGACGAGCAAAGATGCATTTAAGGACAACACGCGCACACAAGAGCACGTTCAATTCAGGTGGAAGTTGTTAATTGTTGCAGTCTAAATAAAGTTGTACATAAAGTGTTCTGCTTGAAGTGTGTTTATAATTCTAATTATCATCATGGAGAGCTGAGAGAGCAAAAGTGAAATAGAATATGCATGAAATTGGCCTTGGTTGGAGGCACACACTCAGAGAAACACACACAATGGCTGATGAAGATACGGGAGTCTGAAACTGTATCCAGCCTCACAAACACAGAACGGCAAGTCAGCTGAAACAAGCAACCAGCTCCTGATAACAGCAAATTAAAACCAGGTTAGAAAGTCAGCAAATGCTTCTGTACAAAACAAGTTACCTGTTGGCCTTCAGGAAATTCAAAAATAAAAACTTCCATACGAATACTCGCCCAACTATGGCCGCCCACTTCAAGAGTCCATATTTTAACAAGACTGAAGGTGTGATTCACACCTCATTCATGTGAATATGCTGCACTGTTTGTGCCGTCTGTGTTTATTTGCCCCAAATGTACCAACTGTCCAAAAGTTCGCTGTAAATGAGCTCACAATGGACACACTGACCGTGTGCGTGGGAGTGTGTGTGTGTGTATGTGTGTGTGTGTGTTTGTCAGCCTGTAACTAGTCTGAGAAAGTTCACCTCTTTCTGTTATCCTCCTCCACTCTCTCTCGTTTTGCCTCTACAGTCTGCAGATATGAAGTAGATTCATAAAGATACGAAGGGGCCCAAAACTACTTCTCACCATAGACTTACATTGTGAAAAAAATATATATATATGCTGACCGATTTACAGAGAAGTCTGTAAATCGGTCAGCATATATATATATTTTTTTATCGTCACAACCCCCGTGAAATGACTCGTTTTACTCCCAGAATATCCTCCATTCAGTCTGAAAAGAAGCCATAATGGTTCTTTTGTATCAGAATCAAACTCATCACCTGATAAAGCTACTGTATTTGTTCACCACGGGGTTAAAAGTGAAAGGTCTGCAGCTGTGCAGGAACAAAAGGTTTTATTCTATTCCTTCAGGATTATATTTTGCACTTCTATAATGTCAAGTGGTCTCTTTTCTTCTGCCTTATAAAAAGATTCCCCAGGCTCCTAACTGACCATGTGTTCCTGCCAGGCGAGGATTTTTTGTCAGTTTGACCTTTAGCCAATTTCAGTAGAGGTCACGATGAAACACCACATGCTTGACTTACAGTCTGATTTTTTGTCTCATTGACACACTGTGATCTCCTACTCTTTTTTCCTCTGTCCTCTCTCTCTGTCTCACACACACACATACAGGTGGATGACAGATCTGGCCTCTTGCCTCACCTTCAGTGTCAGGGATAATTAAATGTTTTTGCACTGTCCTAGACTGAGGCATTCATTAATCTGAAGCTGAAGGGTGTGTGTGTGTGTGTGTCAGAATGAGTATCAGAGCCCTGCATCTCCTCTACCTCCATCTCTTCTCCTGATATTATCCAATCATATCCACCGTTTATTAAAATGAATATGTTAATATGACCTGATGACACACCAAGGACCAGGACCAGAATCTATTCACTTTATCTAAGGTTTTAAACCCCTTTTTTTTAATTTCCTCCATGTTTACATCTTTTCTACAGGAGAAGGAATGTGTGCTGATCTGAAAACATTATGCTGCCAGCAAGACTATTACACCACACAGTGACTCACACCTCATAGCAGACATGAGAAGAATGGAGAGTGAAATGACATGATTTGTAATTAAAGTTACACTGTTTTCTCCATTTAAAGGGAAAATGCCCACGGTTTGTTTTCTCATGAGGGGTGAACACCAGCAGCTCCCTTACATTTCCACATGAGCTTTTGACATTTCTGGCTTTCACAACTCACTGCCTGCTATGTTCACTCTTTCTCAGGAACAAAAGGTACTCTCAATCACAAGCTGGTGCTTTAATTTAAATCTTTGAATCTCTGAATTGCAGATTTTTTAACAGAGACGAGCATTGCCTGAAAACTGACAGAGACATAGCTCCACGGTGCTTTAAATTTTCAGATCAGAGCTGATCACTACAACAACAACTAACTAAAAATAACCAAACCTTCACTGCAGACACCAACATCTGTGTTCAAGCTGATTCAAGTATGTGAAGATGAATTGGGAAAGCGACGATGTTTATTCAAGCTGAATCTCACAGCAGCACAATACGTCTGCGGCTCTTTTTGTAGATTTATCTCGGCTTTGATACTGTGGATTACTGTATGTCACCATGCAGCTTATCTCCCATTAAATTAGATAGAAACACGTGTAATTGGTTTTGTAATTACCTAACGAACAGAACACAATGCGTGCATCGGTCGCATTTCAATTTACATTTGATTTACCAATTGGTTCCCCATTTAGTTTTCTATTTGGCTTCAAGTCTTCAAGTGGTTTCAGCAGCACACTGGAGCCTTGTTGTGGCTTTAATCAGGTGTTATTGGTGTGTCATGGCATCAAGATCAGGTAAGTGGACTTGAGAGCTTTGTTAAATCACCATGACGAGTAAACGCTGAAACGATTAATTCATTTATAATATGTTACCTATTTAAAATGTTTAATTTGGCTATCTTGTCAACTATTTCATCAATTTCATCGGCCAATATATCATCAAAATTGTGAATTATCCATGAATATATGAATTCTTAAGACGGATCAAAATCTGGCAAGTACAAAAATTAAAGAAAATCTTCAAAAACTGACCCAGAGTACATGAACGGAATATATATTCTATATATACTGAAAAATCCCACCTAATTCTCTCTTACTGATTGCGAGAATAAGCTATTTAACTATAGTTGATGTTACCCTTGGTAATCTCAAGCAACATTACACAGAATTTCAGCCCACTACGCCCACGTTAGCTTGTTAAATTCTGCTAAGCTTAAAGAACTGACAGGTATGCTACTGTGTTCTCAAGAGGGAAATCTCCTCTCCAGTATCTCACTGCCCACTTGCTAAATCTAAAAATTACAATTTCCGTGTTAGCCTGCACTAACAGACCATGATGTTAGTACTGCAGCTAACCCTGGAAATAGCTCCATGTTTCTGACGGGGCTAGCTTTGATCATCCTGTGCGGATTCGCCATGCTCTATCTGGTTCAGACGACGAGCTGCAAGCTTGGTTATCTCTCTCTTCCACACTGACATCTCTGCACACAACCTGAGACAGGGTGGAGAACTAATTGTGCTAAACACTGCTGTATTATACCCGGCGTTTTATGGGATCTGCAGCTGAGACAGCAGTGCAGAATAATTTAAACTCAGTGTAAAGTAATGCTATAGTCTGCTATGGAACATCAATTACTGGCTATCAGAGCATTTATTTCTTATTAAACCTGCATTGAGAGCATTACAGCACAACACATAGAGTATAATGGTGCTAAATCAGATTAGTCAAATCAGCTGTAACAATAACAACAACAGGCTGGTTATACATTTTTGGCTGAAGCAATTTCTTTCGAATGTTGCCTGAACTCACCATCCTGTGCCGTCTTCTTGGCAGAGCCAGAGTGAGCTTTAGTTCCTGTGTCTCCATATCTGCCAGGTTCTTCCTCTCGTTCTATAAAAAGACATAAAAAAGGAAAAAAAAAAACAAAATCATTACAATTCAAGCATGTACAAAGAAATAGCTCAACATTTTGTAAAATGAGTTTATCAGCAAGGTTTTGCATGAACGTGCTAAAAGTGTACGTTCATTAAACGTGCAATAAATGAAATGAATTAATGGAAGCTAACTGACATTAATCTGTGTGAAATTATCTTTCATGACACTGTTTATTTGCATCCAGCCTGATGTCACATAATTACGTGACATGACCACATTTGTTTTAACACTGAGGTTCATTATGTGCTGGTGTAAAATACGTGATGGCAGCAAGGAAACAATGCCAGTGGAAGTGGCTGTGTCAAAAATCCAACTATAAGGACGTCTAAAACTCTGTGATTAAGATGCTACATTCTTCCTACCTGATGCTAAGCTAAGCTAATCACCTTCTAGCTCCAGCTCTTTTCTCAAAGCTCACACATGTGGTGGTATCAATTTTCTCACCTATCTCAGGTCCCTAACATCACAACACAAAACAAATATCTTTTGATATAATGCTTCAAATCTCCTGAAAGACATTGTGGAGGTGCTGCAAAATGACACCAACTTTATTTTTCTTGTCTGAAAGGAATAATCATCGCAGCATCATTACCAAGCATAAAAACAAGTAGACTCAGCCAAGGAAAAACAAAAGTAATGCCTTTCTATCTCAATACAAAAACACTAATCCATCCTCCCTCTTATAAACACACACACACACACACGCTGCAGCACAGCACTCTGTATGGAAGCAGGCCAGTGGTGGCGGCGCCTCGGGGAGGGAGCGGAGCAGCCAAACACTGAGGTACAGAGAGTTTGTCATGTCTGTCTGTAGGCTGTGACATTAACACCCTGAGATGATTAACTCACAAACACATCCATCTCCTGTGTTTATCAGCGAGGACTGAACATGGACTCTATATGATGACCGGGAAAAAGTAATGAAATGTGTGTGGAGGCAAAAGTTAACTTTGTTTTTTTTATCAATATGCCCTCTATTCATTAGTCTTCCACTGTTTCCTCTCCATCCTCTGTGCCAGACCTCTCTCCTCCTCATTATTGGATGACTTTCTTATCTCTGTGTTATCCTCTGTGCAAGCAATCTCTCTCAAGTGCTCTCTGTAGGCCCTGTGTCTGTATATCTTTGTATCTTTTCCCTTGGGACTCTCTGATGCCACTGTCACTTTCACAAGCTGGCATTTAGCCCGAGGGCTTGTGCTATGATCGCTAGCAACGGCTGTCTGCTCACATCCTCTGAAGTTTATTTATCCTAATTTACGATGATCACTGGAGGCTCTATTGTCTGCGGGGCACAAAAGGGCAGAATCAAACAAACACACACACACACACACACACATTCAGTCTGCTCTCTATGTGATCCGCTGTTGTGTGAATCTCCCCCTTGAAAACAGCCTGTTCAGCAGCGTTCACACACTGCAGTCCATTGATTAACAGCTTCATTTTGCTTTGAGTTTGTTGTTGGTTTTGGCTCTGCCTTTCTAAACTGGAAGTGTAGGGCAGTAACAATTCACTCTACTCACTGTGGCTCCGTCTGCCAACATTTACCCTTCCTTAATCACCATTTCTCTCAGCCACTGGTTCCTCATTGCCTCTTCTTCCATACCATTTCTTCTTTTCCACGCTAAGCAGACATTTAACGGCTTGGCTGATATGATTGGTTTCATCTGCTCATTAAATTAACAATACCCTTGGTGTGACTGTGTATTTCCTTCGTCTGTGTCTCAGCAGGCTCCAGGTATCATTGATTACCACCCGAGTGTGTGTGTATGTGTGTGTGTGTGTGTGTGGGACCGGTTAATTTACTGCATACGCCTGGAATCACTGTTGCATGTACGTGTGCGTTTCAGCTGATTGTCCCATTTATGTGTTAAGACTCAACACTGCGAGCGCTCGCCCCCCTGAAAGAGCGAGATAAGAGCCGAGCCGAGGGTCATGGATATTGAGTCACTTTTTTATGATGTGGCCAACAAGCCATTAAAATCAGAGCGGTAAACAATGTTTAAAGAACGCCTGGAGAACGAGCTACAAACCCTTAGCACATTACACTGAAATGAGATATTTGTTCTCGCTCTAGCTCACACTCCATTTAAAGCACAGACCTGAGGTGCTCACTGTTGTTTGTTGTCCTATCCGTCTCTTTTCTTATCAGTTTCTCACTTTCTAATTCTTTTAGCTCCTCCAGGCGCAGATCAAAGATGGTTATATGAGAATGTATTAAGAAGCAGTGACAGAGTTTGGTGAGATTAAAGATGGACCGATGAAGGATGGGAGCAGACAGACAGTATATCTTCAGAGAGATAGAGGCTTAGTGAGTTGGAGAAATAGCTGATGAAATATATAACAACGGCGAACACTCTGCTGGGAAAACACAATGTCACGTCTAATCAGGCTGATTGGCAATTTGGAAGCTCCAGATTTTTGAGGCTTTTGTTTGTGGCTGCTACTGCCAAGCCAGAGTGCATCACAAATGGCTTCTGTTTCTTCTGCCAAAACTGTTCCCATGGCAACCACTTATTCACTATGTAATCTAATTAGGCAAACGGACAGGAGTAGTTAGCACCTGAAAATTGTGAACTTAACTTGCATTGTCTTCTCCTGCCTTTGTCTGCATTTTGTCATCGGTTGCCAGTTTGACTCTCCTGTGCTCCTCTGGACTGGCTGTGATAATGGGGCGCTGCCTGCCATTTGTAATCCTCCCTTTGACTCCCCTCCCTGGATAATGTATTGCAATCACAGCCTCACAAATGTGTTGGGCATGCCCATACACAAGAACTGAGAATGAAAAAACCAGACTACAGATTCTAACATTGGTCTTGCTGACAGTACAACCGTTAACTGCTGCCAACGAGTCTTTCTCCCCTTTTGTCTCTCTGTCTCTGTGCTTGGGCTGAGAGGGCTTTTCAGGGCAACCCTCCAACCATTACAGATGGGACTGTGCAAATGTGGAAAACCAGTAATAAATACATTTCAGAAGAAGGCTGAGCTGCAACCTCCGGGGCTGAAAGAGGAAGCCAGTGTGGAAAAACTGCAGTTCCTCGAATGGCCACAGTCAGTGTTTGTAGACCTCTAGTGCCAGGGTCAGAGGCGGTACCTGATCACGAACCAGTTCCTTGCTTTTCGACAGCCAAAAAATCGGCTCTTGGCCAGGAAAAGGTTCCAGAGCAGCACCAAGTCTTTGCTGGTCTCAAACCACAAATCAGTTACATATGTATAAAGGGATGCAAACACATGGCTCTCAAGCCTGTGGAAAAGCAAACATGTTCTGAGACGGTTCACAACTTGAACCAACTCAAAACCAGCACCAGTCCAGCAAGCACTAGGTTCACATTGGTCAAAAATGAGCCCAAGCTTAAAGCAGGAATAAACATGTTAAGAGTCTATAGCTCCTGAAATGCTGTTCATGACGATGGAACAGGGGGTGAATTTTAACTCACCTGTTTAAACTATAGAAAAGCTTAAAATTATGCATAATTAAGGGAGTGACCGCTCTCAGTGACAGGTGGGCACAATCACAGGTGGCATGTTTCTACAACCAGGCTGCATCCTTTCTGCCTCAGGTCCACCTACACTCAACCTCTTGCCCATTTCTTATTTTGCCAGGAATTAGGAGGAGTCTGGCACTGCCAAGATGGCGACAGCTGGAGACATCACACAATAACACATATAGGTGATATAGTTGTATAGTGTGGTTATTAAGAATTGACTTCAGCTTGTGTGAGTGAGCGTGCTGTATTGAGATTGTTTGACAGCAGGTGTTTCTGTCTCCTTGTTAATGGAAAAGTGAAAGTAAATGTCAGGACATGGCTGATATTTTAATGACTACAAGGCGGCCGCTCTCACTCCAGATTGCTGTAGTCAGTCACAGGTGGGCGGAGAGTGAAATCAACAACCAAAGTGTGTGTGCATGTGTGTGTGTGTGTTAGTGTGTATTGTATGAACAAAAAAGACCAAGTGTGTGCTCTTATACTTTTGCCTGGTTACACAAAAATGTCAAAATATTGGATTTTGCCTCAACAATTAAACTTATTTGGAAATCTTTAAATAAATATCAAAAGATGTTCTCTTGTGAAAGTTTTTCCACGAGCAGTTTACTGAAATGTATTTTTTTCAAAAACTGACAAGAAGAAATTCACTCATATTTTAGTTCACTACCCAGCTTTTTCAACTTGGAAAAAGTAGTTTGACAAAATCATCTTTGCACAAGATCATCTTCCAATATATTTTCACAGGTTAAATCTCCTCAAGTTAAGATGATGTAATAAAGCAGCAATAAGTCCAACCTTGGAACTTAAAAGTATGCACATGATCCGGTAAGGATGGTAATTATTGCAACAAATCAAAATTAAGTTATGCTTAGTATTGATGGCTACACTTGTTCTCTGGATTAGCCAAACAACATGCAGAAAAGAAGCACAATGAAGAAAATCATTTAATTCTGTTTTTATCACATTTTTCACAGTGTCAGCTTTTTTGATCTGGGGCTGTGGTGCTGGTAAATGTTGAGAGTAACTGTTGTTTGGTTTGGTTTTTTACTTTGTTAATATCACAAAGGTTCACAGTTTTTAATAGAAAGAGCTGTGGTGCAGCTTTTCTTTGAATATTGGTATTAAAGCCCTGGAACAGGCTTTTTTTTTTCAGAGAGAACGATGAAAGAAGTGCTGAATAAGACACTGCATAAAGTTACAGAAGCTACGACATCAGAGGCTGACGTTGGGACATCAGCCATCTAAACTTTTACCCTTTTCCACATGACAAAACTTCTCCCTCATCGGCCCCGGGGCTGCTTTGGGCAGTGAGTTGGTGCACCAGGAACATGTAGCCCCGATCTGAGTACAGCAGATGTCTGTTTAATCCACCCACGGGGCGAGCTGGGCTGTCTGGGACACGGGCCAACGTCACCCACACACACCTACCTCCCTACAGAGCTATAGAGCATTTAGCATTCAGCATTAAGTACAACATGTACAGAGGACTAACAGGTTAACCATCCATGACGGGCAGATAGACAGGTCAATGAGCAGTCACCATGGAAACAAGTTCATGTGGCATTGCCAAGGATTCTCCAAACCGTCCTCATGTGTGATGGAGACAAGAAGGGCGTAACATAGAAGTGGGATGTGCAATTTATAAAGCTCCTTTTAATGTATTGGCTGATTTCCTTTCCTTTACTGTAATATCACACTCAAGGTTTGAATACAAATCCACATTGTCTCATCTCACTGGAGGCAATTTAAAGAAGTTTAATGAACAACCAATGTGAAGAACAGTCAAACTTTACAGTGCTGATGTAGTTCTAAAGTACAGACAGGCTGATATTAAGTCTTAGGGTGCTTTCTCACCTGAGCTGTTTAGTTTGCTTGAAACAAACTCTGGTGCATTTCATCAAGTTTAGTTTTTGCTGGTGTGAATACTCAAACCAATTCTGGTGCGGACCAAACAACCGAACTCTGGTCCACTGGAAAACAGGGGTTTGGTTCACTTCCAAGTACACCAGAGTTCAGTTCAGCAGTAGCAGGCTTTAAAATGTCTTGTGGACAAACGTGGTCCAATGATGAAGGAAAGTCCCTTACTGACATATGATCAGACGGTTGTGACTATACACAAAAACAACAGAGTCAATAGTCAAACTATTTAGTGACAGAATAATGGCTAATTGATTCAATCCCACAGTGGATCAATGTCACATAAAAGTGAAAAAACTCCGAAAACAATACATTCAAGTCTGCGACTAGCTTTGAAAAAGTGGCAGCTCTTTCCCACACATGCTCTCCGATAGACCAAGGACAGAGTGACATTTGTTTACAATGCTTGGTGCACTTCATAAAGCACAGTGTGAAAGCCAAACATGCCAAATGAATAAACGAACAATGTTGAGACTTTCATGTGAAACGACCTTAGTCTTTACAGAACTGAAATTTGAGAGATATTTAGTGCAGTCCCCGTGTTTGGTTCTTTTAGGATATCATAAACTATTGAAATTTTCGTAATCTTGTCTTTTTTACTGTGCACTCAGGGGAAAGAAATCTATCAAATTGACGCTGCTTTAAACATTTTAACAATGGCTTTCATCTGATTTGAAAAGGAACTCTTCATTCACTTCACACAACAAAAACTTCCATCTTCGCCACAAAGATCGACTAGTTAGAAACTGGAGTGATGGCAACCGCAGAGACTGTCAGCTCTTGTTCTGAATGACAGTTTGTACTATAAATATGCTGAAAAGGTCCCCACTGAGATGCTGTGACATGGTCGAATTGTACTTTCTGACGGATGAAGAATGTGTGAGTGGAGCTGGAGGGGACAGCATGTTGGTGAGTTTTTTCACTAAAGATTTCCCGCAGGGCAAGAGAAGCTGATAAAAGAAAAAAAGACGCGAGACTACAACTCCACAGGGGGATTGTGATAATAATAACCAAACCTCGTAAAATATTAATCAAAAATGTATGAAAACAGTTAACAACTAATTCTCACAGGCTTTTCGCTGTGTGTTTGTGTGTGTGTGGGTTTACGTCACTGTGGTATGTTGATTCACAGTCGCCCATTGTTCATCATTATGTAATTTCCATCTGATGAACTCAATATTGCACAAACACAAAAAACTCTGGAGAAACAATGAACAGAGACACAGGCTTGATACATGAAGGGGTGGTGAGAGATGGCCTGAAAATATGAAGAAGATGAGAGGATTTAGAGAAAGTGAGGGTAATGTTTAAAGAGAAGGCAGAAGGGAAGAGAGAGAACTCTGCGCTTGCAGTGAGGGAGACACACATACAGCAGGGTTGCAGGGTACACTGTATTGCTGCATGAATATATTTTGTGGGAAGCAGCACTTTCTATATAAGATTCTGTTGGTTTAGTAAATTGCCTGCCAGCAAAAACTGACAAAACTTCACCTCCACAGGATGCAAAGTTTGTGACTTCTTCAGTCGTCCAAAGAAATTTGCATGTGAGGTTTTCTTATGCATGAAATGTGCTCCCATGTGGCTACCACCCTGTTATACAAACAACATGAACAACAGGGGGAACTGGCGTATAGCATGAATATTAACAGAAGAAAATGTACATCACATATGTTGGCATGAAACCCATTCTATCCACACTATACTTTCTTGAAGCATAAACAGAAATCCTGCTCTGTTACTACTTAAAATGCACTTACAGTAACACCTACATTATGCACAGCCTCTACAGCAGTATGTGTGCTGGTGGAGCTTCTGAGAGTTCAATAACCTTCAGAAAATGATGAGCAAATATGTTAAATTAAAGTATTTTTCAATCAAAATCCAAGCATGCTTCATCATCCCGGAGAGCATACTGTCAAACATACTGTTAGCTGCAAATTACTTCAGTGAAATTAAAATACACAGAACAAAGTACATTACTCCTCAACAAAAGCATCTAATATGCATAAGGCTCTAATGTTGTTACACATTGATAAGTCTCACAAAAGCCATTCATACCAGCAACAACACAGTCTGGGAAAATCTAGCTACAAACAAAAGACAAAAAGCAATTATTTGCAATCAGGCCTGCTGTCACCAAACAGACACAGGAAAACAGAGTGACACAGAACCAGGACTACATGCAAAGCTAAATCAACAGCACAATCCTGACATGGTGATATTATCAGTATACTGATGAGCTGGAACATATGCTCTTTTCAGCAACACAAGGCAACCAACTGAGCTTATAGACTCTAGCTTAGTCTCAAGTTTTCTCAAATTCTGTAGGATTAAAATTGAAATACGTTCTTAGCACAGCTCCACAATAAGCTACAAATCAACTCCTGGACCTCATTACGCCACAGGACGTCTGGGAAACAGATTTACCACTGGTGGATTTGATCGCTTGCCGTTCAGTATCACCAACAAGTAATTTGTGATCCCACTGATTTCATTCATTAGATGCTACAGAGGGAAGCAATAATCGCCAAGTGATTCATCAGGGAACCGGATTCTCCCCCATCAACCTTCTTGCTGCTGATTAGTCTCCAAGGGCGACCAGTGACTCATTAGTCAAACTGAGATCAGCAGGTGGTGACTGATGGTGCTATCATTTCTACTGTATTGACCCTGAAGTAAGTGTTGTGGTCACACTTGTCATTTCAATATGATGTTTGTCATCTGACCACACATATCAGATTGGGCGACGTTAGAACTCTTTGTAAAACAACAAGAAGACTCGATAACAAGCCAGGACTGTTTGGGAACGCTATACAATATAACAATGTTTATAAAAACATTAAACTGTAAAATAACATGAAAGAATGTGACATTGTTATGTATATGATGTAGTTATCTAAAGCTGTGTACATTATGTTACTTAACTCTACGTTCTCCTGGTCAATGTCCTGTGCTTATCCATTAACCCCGACATCAACCTTGGACTTTGTCGCTCCTTATCGAGCCCCAAGGAACAGCACCAAGCTTTGAAGCCTATTTGTTATAGTGGCCAAACTGTGGAATTACAACTTATGCAAACATCATGGGATAACAACGGACCATAAAAGGACTTTTCCCATAAACTTGCATAATGAAAGGACGTTTGTTGATCACAGGTTCCTGTTATTTTTCAGGTATATCAACTTCTCAGAGCAAACTTAAACTTAAATAGCCCTCTCTAAAATCATTAGGTCCTTAAAGTTGTAAAGTCCACTAATAGGGTTATTTTCCTTCCTCCATTCATTCGAATGAGCCTGAGACCAGGCTGTCGGGAGGCGGGGTTCATTCCGATGATGGTTCATGCTGAACCTTCATCGGAATAAGTTTTCCAAAGTAATACTACATCACCTCACATCCTCCTTTGCTGCCGTCATATTTGCTGCACTAGTGGTGGCCTAACAATAAGTATCAGTATAAGTTGTAATAAGCTCTTTGTACTAACAACCTAGGTGGTGTTTTTTTGGTGAGGACAGGATTCAGGCATTTTTGATAACAAGCCCCACATTGAATGACTCACAATCAGAAGCCTGTCATGCTGACACTGGCTGGAGTCAAAAGGTGGAGCTAGCACTTATGAGAGTGACGCCTGTAGCACCAGCTGGGTGAAAATGAGACCCACTTCTGGCAATTCAGACGCATGAAAACAGCAAATGTTCCCAAAGCCGAGCAGATTGTCTGATTGATTCTCATTATTTATTCGCTGTCTAATTGTGTAGCTGCCCATTACTCCCAGGTGTGCTGTTTGTGTGGGAGTAACTGCACTGTGCACAGCGATGTTCGCAGCTCAGCAGCAGGGGAGCACTCACACTGCAGCCGAAGTTCATTGCTAAAGTAGAAAAAGGCAAGAAAGAAGAAAAAATGTTTTTATGTGCTCCCATAAAGAGTCTAATTGTCACAAAGCTGCTTCAACTACATTGCGGTATGTCTCTCTAAAGAAGTGCACAGATGCCATATTCTCAAGAGGACAACTCACCTCACTAAGTCCTGTCAAAACATTGCAGTGACTCACCTGCATTAGGTGTACCGTGCAGTGTGGGCAGGGTAAAAGTCCATTATAAAGCAGGCTTTAAGGAAGAATTATAAACATTTCTCTGAACTAAATGTGGAAAGAAATTCGAATGTGAATACTATGATTAATTGCATCATGTAATTGAATTTTTTCCTCGCTCCTCTCATCAGTTCCCTTGGTTACAGTAACACTTTACAGAGTAATTACCAACACCTCTTTCTAAAAATAGAACCAAGGGGGCAACAAACATGATTGGTCAGATAGTGTGGGCACACAGTTTGAACAAAAAAAGGAGATTAAAATGATTAGTAGACCTTCGTCGTCATGGTTCCAGTAATAACCGTGTAGTTAAGGTTAGGGTCTGATCATGGTCATGCTTTCAAAAACAACATTAATAGTTGGTTGGAAACAGAACACATACAGTCTAATATTTTGGTGACTCATCCATCCACATCCCTACACAGCCAAGGTTACCTACTTCCTCTTTTCTCCCGTCATTTCAATGAACATAAACTTATGACCAAATATGGCTACTTCCAGAAGGAATATTGTCTTTTCAGAACAAGGGCGAAAACTGTATTTTGTGCATGAAAATGTAGTCGCTAAAACACACTCTATGCAGGGATCGGCCAGCTGTGTGGAAAAGAAGCAGAGTTCAAATTTCTACCTCCAGCACTCTTTCTTCATTCTTTACACAACTATTTCTGTTACTTTTTCATGCTTTCATGACTGCACCCGTATGAGTCTTTTCACCCCCCCTTCGAATGAGGCTGTTTGGAACAGCTATAAACAATATTTCCAGTTCTCTTCTTGCATAACCTGACCTTTACTTCAGTGAGTACAATGTCATCCGAACCAGAGTTACAGAAATAAATCCCAAGTTGTAACAAAAGGAAGTTTTCCATGACCACGGAGGAAAATAAAACTAGCAACGGAAGAGTGACCTCTGGTTTGACTGTGTCCACTTGGTGCCTTTACCTTCTGGATATTATCCTTAACTTTAATGACATATTAGTAAAGTACGGGGCAAAGTTAAAGACAAAGTAAAGCTGGGTACAACTTTAGATTTGGCCTCAGTGGGAGACAAAGCAAAACCTCCACATAGTAGCTCTACAGTAACATTTTTCTTCTGTTAGTCCACCATTTTTTTGAGTATCTGAATCAGGCCTCTGTGCATGTGCTACAACTGGATTCCTCCATAACATCTGATGTATTTAGTCGCTGGTTCAGAGAATGAAGCTCTGTTTACTTTTTGTCTTCAGTTCTCTCTCAGAATTTGATGCACTGAGGCGAGGCTGTTCTCATTAGGCTCAGTATCCACGAGGAGCTGGCCCAGATAAACCTGCTCAGCAAGTACTTCCCTGAAGAGTTACAGTTACTGTGCTAGATATGCAAAACCAGCCAGCACAGAACAGAACAAACTCTGTGGTAGCACGATTTAAAGTCTGTTGTGCTGTTCAGAGCTACAGTCCAATCAACCCCACCCCAAACATATGTGTGTGTGGGTGTGTGTGTGTGTATGTGAGAGAGAGAGAGAGAGTGAGAGTGAGAGTAAGCGAGTGCAGTAATTGAGTTTAGTCAAGAGTTACTGGAGGTCTAAGAGCATTACACACTTGAGTGTGATTGATAAAGTGGACTTGGCATTGTTGCCATAGAAAGTCCATAAGCAGCATGTCGCTGGAAAGTAGCAGCATTTGGCCTTGGAAAACACACACACACACACACACACACACACACACTGAAAGAAAGATCTATTTTTTTTTCTTATTCCTGAAATACCCCAAATTATGTGCCTGTGTATTTTCTAGATTGACCCACTGCTAAATATGTGTGTATAGTTTATACAGATAGTTTTGAATTATCATTAAATCAGATACAGTTTAAACCATTGATCGTATATGATGTGCTTAATAGTAATATACTTCCTACATACACTTTACTACCTTAAGCAGATGGCTGCATTTTAAAAATGTAAATATGTAAACAGGGTCGCAGCTGCGCCTGCTGGAATCAACGGCCCGTCTCGACCACTCAAGGGTTACAGACCTCCAGTTTCTGTCTGGTTTCTCCTTCCAAAGCTGCTCTCCTGTCATCCATCGACAGGAGGAGCGCCATTTCTCACTCTTCATTTAAAAAAAAATTACAAAACGAAGCATTAGTGCACTGATTTGGACGTCGAAGGCTACTGTGGAAGCTTTGAAGCGTTTGGGTCAGACATAAATGTAGCACAGATGGATAACCTTTACCTGAATTGGAATTCTTCAAAGTCATTTTATGTTGTTTGAAGTTGAATAGGAGTGAATGAGCCGATATGTTCAGCAAGAATAATTAAAGATGTCCTTAGTTGTGGCACATGATACTTGAAAGGGACAGACAATGTAAAAAATTATCAGTCCTTTAAGGTTTTGTCTCCTGGGATTATGACCACATTAGACTCTGTGTGACTTAATCGAGGATACGTGCATTACAGGAAAAGACTCCTACCTGCATTTTGTCATCAAATTATACCTCTCAGAGGCTTTTTCTGCCTCTCATTATGTCCGTGTTTCATGTTGTTATTCAGATTGTTGCCACAGTCTAACATTTAGCTGATTTCCTAATGTAGATCAGGATGAACTGAACACATTAAACATGGCTTCGTAACATCCAGAGCCAAGCACAGACACACTTTGTTCAGTATTTCAGAAGTGTGTGGTTTGCTATCCACTCTCCGTCTCACGCTCAGTGTGCATTAATACAAACATTAGAATCACACACAAACAGCAGGACTCACCTTGGTCCAGAGACTTGGCAGGAGCCCAGCTTTTGAAGTAGTCATCCTGAGTGGAAACACAACACAAGAAACTGGGTTATGAAAAAGTAACTCCACGCCAAGAATATCATTGAATTATTCTGCAGACCAGAGAGAAAGCCGCCCAAATACTAAAACCAAACTACTGAGAAATCCTGTCCTCATTCTTCTCTTCTTTTGTTCTCTCGTGCTTGTGTTTTGTAAAAATGAATGATTGCAGCGGAGAAGCCAAAGACACTCGGAGAGGTAGAAGCTTGTTTGGACGTTTAAAAATAGGACAAAGATATACAGAGAAACCAGCAGGAGACACACTGGGGAGTAAAGAATGTTACATGCTCCAGTAAATAATGGGTTTAACTAGGACAAAAACAGATAATGTCAAGGTTAAAGTGGACTTTTACTCTGAAAAACAGTTCAAAAGAAGTTCTTCTGTTAATAAGAAAACATGAGAGGAAGAGAGGAAGGATTTGGAGGAGATAGAGTTACATTTTAGCTGCTGGCATGTTCCACAAATCACATTATCCTTATTGTTCAGAGTAGTCTACAGTAATGCAGAAAGCCTATTCTGTTGGAAATATTAAAACTGAAAATTATTGGCTTGTCTCAGTTAAGCTCAGTTGAGAAGAGGCTTGGATTTGCTAAACCAAATACAATTTGATTCAATGGCTCTATTCAGAGTTGATTCCCCGCCCAGCTAGAGATATCTATTATTATGTGGGGCAATTAAAACCCCCATTATGAACAGAGCCATGGCTTAAACATTGTTGTTTAGTGTTACATGCAATAAACACATTGGTGTGAGATAAGAGTGGTTAATGGTCTATGTATGAGCTCATAGGTTTGATACAGATGAAGCTGGGGTGGTGTGTTTCCAGCTTGCACTGCGGTAGCAGCTACTGGTGAGAAGAGCAGCAGCATTTCAATAGGCTGCTCTGTTTTGTGAACGGTGCAGTGGTGGAAGAAGTATTCAGATCCCTAAAAGTACTCATACCACTCTGCAGAATTACTCCACTGCAAGTAAAAGTCCTGCATTCAAAACTTATTACAGAAAAAGTACAAAAGCATCAGCATCACAATGTACTTAAAGTATGCAGATTGTTATATAGATTCCAAATATATTATTGGATTATTTTGATTGATGCATTTATGTAAGCAGCATTTTAGTGATTGAGTCAAGATAGGCCTCATTTTATCAACTTAACATTATATGTTATATGTTATGTGCTTTAATTTATAAACATGCAGATGGCTAAATGTAGTGGAGTAAAAAGTGTGATATTTGTCCCTAAAATTTGGTGGATTATAAGTATAAAGTTAGAAATGTTGAAACTACCTCAACATTGTACTTAAGTAAAGTACTTAGTTATATTCCACCACTGGAACAGTGAGTAATCCTCAGGAGTTGTATGTACTGTATATTACTTAATGATCCTGCCTGAATCTTTACTGTGAGTGCTGGTTGTTGTGATTTCTCATTAAAAAGATACTTGGTTAAGGTTAGGAAAGAGTTTGTGGTTTTGCTTTAAAAAAACCTTTGTAACCCAGAACTTGACCAGCCGTCCCCTGAGTGAAAGTTACAGGACAAGTTGTGTTTGTTTGATCAGTCCATCCACCCTGGCCTCCTCCCTACAGGAATTCCATGGAATAAAATGGACATTACATAATGCCAAGAGCTCCTGGCTGAGCGTTTGCATGTGATGAGTTGGTAGTGACAAGGGGGTTGTTACGTCAGGGCCCCAATTAGCCTTTACGGGAGCTGCAGATGCTTTATATCACACTATGATGCAGTTATATTAAGTATTTATTAATGTACAGTATCAGCAATTATAACTTCTCCTATGAGGACATTTAAGATGATCACAACACTGTTTTACTATACTGTCACTTGCTGTATATCTGCTTACAACTACATTATAGTGTGTTTCTAAAACATTTTTTAATTATTTATAAACTTTATATCCTTTTGAATGCTAAACAAGGGGGATAAAATTAAGTTATAAAGTAGTCTGAAGTCCCTTGCAACATGAGCTACACACCCCCATACACAAATTCCAACACACACACACACACACACACATATATAGACATACACAGCGGTAGAGGCGTCTGCATCTAAAGTAGTGCCCAGAGCGAGGCATATGTGTGTCAGCAGGGAGTGAGTCTGTGTCAGTGACACTGTGTGAACAGGGCACGGAAAACCTGCTGGGTTTGAGAGCAGGATCTCTCCCTAGTTTATTATTGAACTGAAGAGAGAGGGAGGGGGAGAGAGACAGGGGGAGGGGGAGAGAGACAGAGGGAGGGGAGAGAGAGACAGAGGGAAGGGGAGAGAGAGGCTAAATAAGGCAGTCGGAGGAAACAGAAAATGGACAGCTGACCCACTCATCCAGTCCCAATTCTAAAAATGACAACTGCCGGCACTGGAGCCAATACAAACGTTTGAAATGAGGAGATGAAACCTAATTAGCTTCTCCCTAAGGTCCTTACTTCACTCATGTCCTCGCCTCTTTTTTCTCTTATTTTATGTCGATCTTCCCTGTTCTGTCTCTATTATCAATTTATGTTTTATGGCTGTGAAAGTGCAAAGTAGGATGTTACTGTGGCAGAAGTCATTCCTGCAGGAGTTCAAACTGAGGCCTGCACCATTTAGGCAAATGTGAGACTATTTCATTTTATTCTATGCTTATACAGTGACGGTCACTTCCCATGCTTTAAAAACTCTCTGTTGCTATATGTACACTCCTCTGTCTGCTACTGAAAAAAAGAGTTTAAATCAACACATCCATTAAAGTGTGCAGTATATAAGCCCCTAGACTGTAATTAACATTAGAGCCACTTTTCTGATCAGGAATTAAAAAAAAATATTTTATAAGCTTCAAGGTTATGTACTCAGTTCAACATATCATGTGGATAATTATGCAAAAACACTGAACTGATGCTCCTCAAAACATGATTTAATTTATTGACTCTTGAATCTTTCAACATTATGTCTTTGTATCCAACATTTGGCCATGATTTTCCATTATACAGACCTGACCTGATTTATCACAGGTATCAGACTCGGATCATGGCCTTTACTAATGCAAAAAGAACTTTTTTCTGTGGTAATGCTAACGAGATGGAAAGGACAGGTTCTTTACAGATGTATTTTTAAGTTTACATAAATTATTGTGAGCCTGAAAAGATCAAGTCTAACGTCTCTTTGTTTACAATATCTCTGCAACATGAAGCCTCAATGTTTGGTTTGGCATATCAGCTTCTTAATCTTTATTGGCAACTTGCTATACAAGTTTACAGGTTTATGTAGGTGCTTGCCCGGCACTTTGTCTGTCTCCCTGTTTTCTTTTTTTTCCAAGTAACTACAGATTTCAGCTTTTAGACTTTGGATCTGTCAGTTTTACTTCATAGTGTTTTTAGGAGCATCAGTTCCAAGTGCAGGCTCCGTTTTCTTTGTTGATTGTTTTCATCCTTCTCAATTTATTTTTTTTCCTCCAAAATCTGAAAACGTGGTGCAGAAAAACAAACAAAGGAGTCTTATATAAGCAAAAATAAATGTGGCAAAAATCCTCAAAGATACTGTGAAAAAACCTTCCCAGGAGAATGGAGCATATTAATTGCCATGTTTTTTGTTTTTTTAAAGGGATGATCAAATATCAAAACGGATGTAATCTGCAGGTGTCCACATACTTTTGGCTATGCTATACCAAACCACTATAGCAACATTTTAATATGCTGAACTAAACCACACTATGTCTGACCAGTCCCCCAACCTGCTGTGCATTTAAATCAGCAGCACCTCTCCAGCTCTGCAACAATGCCAGACAAACACTACAATGTCTGTGGCTTCCAGGAAGGTACCGCAGTATGATTTTAGAACGGTATTATCAAACCGCAAACACAATGGATTTACTTACCTCCGCTTCCTTTAAATGATTGCAGAGGAGAGGCAGAGGAATAGAAGGGAGAGAGGAGAGAAAGAAAGAAAGAAAGGTCAGTGATAATGGCACAGTATGCTATGTCTATCAGCTCTATTACAACCCTGTGTTACTCATTCTGAATACTGAGCTCAACTCGGGAGATTCATTTAATAGGAATCTGATTCTGAAGGTGGGAGAATACTAAAGGACTCACACACACACACACACACACTCACTGGCAGCCTTATGAGATAGCCTTATTTGATGTGGCATGTAATTTGAAACACATCGAGGGCAAATTGTACAGGCTTAGAGTTTAGGCATGGCGTCAAGAAAAAAGAGTGGAGGGGGGGCTGTGCATAAGTAGAGGCGCAAGGGAATTAAGGTATGTGAATTTAGAGCCTTTTTATTGTGCTAAAATACAAAGAGGAGGAGAGGAGAGAGGAGGAGAGGTTTTCCTTTATCTGAATGCAGGTCTAGTATTCAAGGACGCATGTATGTATGTTCAAAGCTAACTCACTTACTTATTTACTAGATATCATCCATATTGGATGAATAATACTTTTGATGAACCAACATGCACAATGCATGTTGTTATTCCACATAATTAAATGCAGAAATATCTTAATTCCAAAATCTTAACTGAAGCTCACCAGCTTTGCAAAGCAGCAGTCAATGCTAACGCATTTGCAAAGGGGATATGGCGCCAAATGAAAAGGACCATGAAAATAATAATTTTGTTGGAAACATTAAGGATGATAACTCAATGAAATATATAACATTGGTCTAGTCATTTGGACATTTAAATGCAGAAAAGTAATGCATCACACTTGTTTTCAACCAGCCTATTCTCTTGAATCTGCTTACAAATAATACGGCATTAGAGCTTGAAATTACATACAATGCATACACCAAAATCCAACTTTGCGTGCATATGATACACTTCGGATATTTACACACAATTACCTACTTGTTAAACTGTCTTTTAGAACACCTAACAAGGACGTTTTTTGCCCTAAACCTAGAGAAGTGGTGTTATTGCATAAATTCAAGAAAACTGCAGCTTTTGTTCCTTTTTTTAGGATGTCCTGCATGCCGGTGGGGTCACTATTTTTAGAAGCACTCCTGTGCATATCAATGCACATGAAATTTGATTTTGCCATATGCATTGCATGTAATTTGAAAGTGTATAGTGGTGTTATTTGTATGCAGATTTGTTGTTTTCAATAGTAACAGGCAGACAGTATGACACCTAACAGATTAATCCCTAACAACTATAGATCAAGTCAACTATCAAAATGAAGTGTTAGAAGATACAATGATGTGTTACAGCTCGTCTGAGCTCCTCTTTACAACCAGGTCACAGTGAATAACACTGTCTGCGAGTCTTTATTCAAACCACATCCTGTGCAATAAAAGCACTTGTTGGCTTGTTGATTTCTGATCCATCTGGACAATTTGTGCCATGTTGGTGTTTTCTGCTGAGTTTATTTTGACCTGCAGCGACAGACATGTTGTGTGTAAAGAGAAAGTGTTTCATCTGTTATCATCAGATAACAGCATTTACTGCGTCCAGCAGAGGACTGCAGCTGAGGTGCTGCTGCCTCAGATGTACTCGCACTGTTTTTTACTAGCTGGTGTTACTTATGGTTCACAGCAGTTGCTCCTAGCCCTCTTATTATTCAATATAAGTCTCAGGGATGACCTTTCCTTGCCCAAGACCCCTATTAATATTTTAGTGTGCTCATCTCAAAAGCATTAACTGGCTGTTCAGCTGGCTGCGACACAGCCCCAATGTCATTCAAACCCTTTAAAGTGATTAGAAGAAGATAAAACTGTGTCGTTATTATCATACCGTCTTTGTTGGAGGTGGTGCTGGAATTTCCAGCAGTGAGTTTCACAGTGAGGGAAGTCTTTCATCCGTGTCCATTTAAAGTTGCAAATACTCTGCAGGAGCTTGTTGGCACGAAAAAAATTTGATCCGTTTAATTAACTTTTTTTAAAGGTTTAATTAAAATCTGTTTAAAATGTAGCACAACAGCTGTCAGTGAAAATGGGATTCTTTTATTATAAAACTGTACATGATGCAGTTTATTTAGCAGTGCCACCGTTTTAATTATGGCTAATTGAGTGCATGTCTGTGTTCAAACACCTTCATGTTGCAGTGAGTAGTTCCATTAGACGTTACTGTTTAGCAGCACGTTAAACTAGGCTGCAGTGCTCAGACAGTCTCCCCAGAGGAAGAGAAGGGTCAGACATGTCAATGAGGAAATGTAGTAGAGCGAAAACAACTCGGTGAAAACTACAAATAAGTATGTATGGTACACTAGGCAACACGGTTACTCAGCTGTGTTGTGCTTATTGTGAACCCGTTTTTAGGGTCAGGGTCAGACTTTCTGTCAACTCCAGTCAGCTGCTGGTATTCAGTCTGTTGTCTGTTCTGTTTTTCCCTGCAACTTTACTGAGTTTGCATTTTTTTTTAGCTTAGGAAGCTTCCTAACTAATAAAAAAAAAACTATTTTGCAAAAATTTAACAATAATTGTCATGAAAACATACTAATTCTGATGCATATCAGTAAATACGTGTGGAAAAGAAGGTGAGGCTGGACATCCTCATTGTGACAACCATACTTCAATACTTTGATACGTTTTTTAATGCCACATATTGACAATGATATGATCTCCACATATGATAATATTGAGAATACTAAGGCTATAATGAAATGGTAAATGGGATGCACTTCTACCATTCAAAGCCTTTTTACACTGCAGATCATCATTAACCCATTCATACAGTGGTGGCCGAGCACGGTGCCATTCACACAATCACAATTTGGGGTTTGGATACTTCGACATGCCCACCACACATTAATTCTTATATACTACAAAAATTCACCTCTAGTTCAAGTCCATTTCATACAAGTCAACTCAGGCTCAGGCATATATCACCTTGCTTGCATTGGTGGACGTGTGACCGTGTCCTAGTTCTCTTTTCATCTCAACAATAACCTCTTTCCAACAATTCCCATGACCTGACATTCCATGTCCATCTGCTCACCTGTTTCCTGTTTCCCTAATCAGCCTAGAAGTATATACACTGGCCCATTTCCACTCATTCCCTGCCACATTCACTAGTTTAAGTCTATATTTTCCAGTCCCAGAAACCTGGATATGAAGGCTAGAACTACTTCGATAGAAACTACTGAGGCATACTAATGCCTCTTCCAGGTTAAGGTATGTGGTAAGCTGCTACAGAAAGGACACATTTGCTGAATATGAAAGAGTAAAAGCAAAACTTGCCCAAACAGACGACGGATCATTTTATAATCCTGCAGACAAAGAGATTAATAACCACATTCCTCTATGATTAATAATACAACAAATCCAAATATGATGAAATCCAGGATAAGACTCAAAACAGAGTATGAAAATGTGCCCATTATTTGTACTGCAGCAAGAGGCCACTTTGTCAAAAGTGGCCTGTTAAAGCTGAATGATCAAATACCAGTGTTTTCATTTTACTTTGAAGACAGTTTCCAAAAGTCATTCACTTCTGTGATGACCTCTTCACGTTCGTCATTCTGTCTCCTGGGTTTTTAGCAGGTCCGCTCTTTTTTTTCCCCGTTCTTCAGTTTAAAGTGATGGGCCTGAGCTCTCATCTGATAGCAGATCCCCGAGGAAGTCCGTGACAGTAAAAGGTAGAGAAGGAACAGAATTGATTCACAGAGGAGCCGGAGTGGGAATGGCTTAAGCGCGATTAGCTTCTCTCAGCAGAAGTCACCTGAAAGTGTGCAAGTGTGTGCGTGCATGTGTGTGTGTGTGTGCCCTTATATATTTGTGAGTTTGCGCAAATACCCGCATTAACATTAAAATGGGCAAAGCCATGCCCGGAGTGCTGACTGAAGATGTCATAATCAGGGGATGAGGATGCAAATCTGGCCTCTCGGTGGAAACTAAACAGCCTTAAAAATTTACTGTGTACTTTATGCATTTTATTCATGGGGCTGGAACCTTGCCGAATTCCCTTCTTCATCCTTCCCACTATAGTCTCTAATTCATTCCCCTTTCTTCCTCCCGTTCCTACCTCTCCACCAAGTCTCAGCCCTCCTCCTCAGGCTGCATTCTACTTATCGACATGTGCTGGTCTGGGATCTGATCAGCACCACATGAAGCTGATATATGAGCTTTGTGAGCAGATAACAGAACAGAGCACAGAGTGGATTTTAGAGACACGCTGCATCAGATTACTTTACTGTTACTCCTCTGCAGAGGAGAGTAGAACCAGCGGACACACTGTTGTGGAAACACACATACAACCAGAGGAAGAAATAGTACATTTGATGAGCCTGTTCTCACTACAAACTCTGTCCTCATTAGTAGGAAAAGAAAAGTAATTTGTGAAACATCACAAAGTGCACTGTGTGAAATCAACCAAGGCGGTCACGTTCATAAACTCACCCACCAAACTTCATGACATCTTTAATTATCTCACCTTACCCCACAAAAATACCTCACAATCTGAGATTGTCATTAATATCAAGATCATTTGTGCTTTATTAACTTGAGTTATTCATGGGGGTATTAACATTTTATATAGCATATTTTTATGCAGTCAAATTACCAGGATCAGTAGTTTGCTATGTAGCTTTGAGGGCATTATATGCTCTTCACGTTACAACCAGCACTCAGGTCCACTGCAATACGAGGTCATGTGGGTGAGCTTTCATAGACTGACATTAGCTGACATTACTGCTGTAACTGAACACATTTACAGCAACAGTGAAAGCAGATTTAATCAGGGTCAACAGTCACCCCCTTCAACAGATGGTAGACTTTGTGAATGTGGAAGTTATTCCGTTTAAAAATTGTGAAACTGACAGATCGTGACCCTGTGCTTGATGAAAAACTATCATGTGGCACGTATGTAAATGTCACCAGCCTCAAACCTTCCATTCGGACTGTACTGTTTTGAATGTTTTTTGACTATAACCATTATTTCAACAGCATTTTATAACTTTATTCTAGACATGTGATGCAAAAATGT
This sequence comes from Serranus cabrilla, assembly GCA_903364295.1. Taxonomy (NCBI): domain Eukaryota; kingdom Metazoa; phylum Chordata; class Actinopteri; order Perciformes; family Serranidae; genus Serranus; species Serranus cabrilla. Next base: position 122,409 of record CAFUXE010003094.1, read on the forward strand.
TTTACAGGATCTCCGGGACATATGTCTTTGCAAAATAAAAAAAGAAGAAGAGCTAGATCTCTTCAAATATTTAACTGTATCTGTAGCTGAGCAGAAAGAAAATGAAGCACTAAATTAAGTAAGGAGAGAAGTGAAGAAAAGAGAGATTGAGGACTCAGGAAGGAGGAGGTGGGAAGAAGTCAAGGAAGCAGAGAGAAGAGCTCAGGTAAAGGAGTAAGAAGAGAGATGGGGGTTTGCTTTCCTCTCGGGCAGCTTCACAGAGACTATAACGTATTTGTGTCTGCAGCCTCAAGATTGACTGGCAGCATCTCATTCACATTAGCAGACAGGTAACACTGAATATTGCATGTAGTGCTGAGAAGATGAAGCAGCATGCTGCCGCTTACATGACTACACACACATACATACATACACACACATTTGCAGCTGTGTTTGAGAAGAACTACACAAAATCAAATTAATAGTTCATTGGAGCATACTGACATTTCTTGGCTTCCCTCTCTCTCTTTGTCTCTCTCTCTCTCACACACACACACACACATATTAGGCTAAAAACAAACTATTCCAGCAGTGAATTCTTTCCAGTAACATTACATGAAGATCTGGCGAACCAATGACAACATTTGTATTCACAGCCAATCCGGCTTCTCTAAACTGAGACAAACGACTTCATTTCTTTCTGCTTACTTTCCCCCTTCTCCCCTTGGCTTTCTATTTTTATAGCCTCCCTCATTCATCAACTCTCTTCCTCCTCTTTTTCACACTGCTGAAAACATCCCTCAACTGATCCAGAATCTGAACAATGTGGCACAAAGCCGAACATCAAAAATATGCTTCCTCTTCATTCTGTCCTTTCTTTTCACGTTAATGAGGGGGAAGCCTTCACTGAGCAGCTTGCTATTCTGAATATCTTGCCATCTTTGCACTCCTCAGATTTGTTTCTCCTTTCTAATACCATCTCCAAACTGGCTTCCTTTCCCCTTTTTCCCCATTTCCCCTCAGTTTTCAGGATATTGAACATGACAATCAATCGATTACAAGAGAAGAGGAGTTGGTGGGAAGACGGGAGTAAGAGAGTAAGTTGAACAAAAAAGTGTAGTGAGTAGAGAAGGAGGAAAAGTAGAGTTTGAAGACAAGAGAGGACACTGATGATGGAGCTCTGACAAACAGCAATCTTTGCACATTCTCCAGTGAGAGAAAATACTGAAGAAACAGAGAGAGAAACACAGACAAGCACACATGACGGACAGAGTAGTTGTAGAGGGGAAGTGACAGGACATCCGCGGTTTCATTTCCATCCAAATGTCATCTGATTTATACGCAAACTTTTGAAACGATGCAAAGAATTAAATAAATAAGAAGAGTTTCTGTTAAGAAAAGATTCTCTTAATGGCAAAATGAATGGCAAAGTATAGTGCTACAACATGTGGCTCACTTTCATCTAATCCAACAGCATTTTTCATCAAAACATGGCAAAATAAGTAGTTGTACACATGAGAAGAGGGAGCTTCAGAGAGTTCAAACCCTTCTCACTTTCCCCTCCAGATGTGCCTTTATGTGACTTTAGGCCCTGCAGCTATGGGCTTTTTGGATGCTCTTCCCTCTCTTCACAATATTCAGCATCAGCATTAATTTCAACACACTTGTGCCAGAGCATGGTATTAAAACGAACCCGGGCTACACAAAGAAGAAATGTAAGACAGAGGAGATTCCATTCATTGGGGAAACCAGCCGCAGTGTTATTAGGCGACAATCAAAGTATCTGTATCATTTTTATGTGAGTTGTTCCTGAATTGTCTTTCAGCACTTGTTCAAGGTTTGTTTGCCAATACTGAATAATAGATACGTGAGAGAGTAGAATAAAATGTCCCCCTAGCTGCAGCTGTGCTTGTCTTGCTTGTTTGATGTGTAGCGCTGTCCATGGTGCTGATCACCACTGTCACAGTGATGCTGTTTGAGTGACTTTGTTTGTACATATAGCTGACTCAGGCCTCAAGCTGGTTGTGTATGAATTGAATGGCTTAATAGTGAGGTGTGACTCCATGACTTTAGCTTTTATACTTTCTTATTCTTATGAATAACAGGCTGCACTGTAAGGTCAAAATTATCAGTAGTAAAAATCAGTATCGATTGAACCAAATTCAGAAAAGTTTTTGTACTCAAACATTATTTAGTCTTTAAAATGTCAGAAAATGGTGAAACATGACTTCATTTGCATGTTTTGTTTGACCATTTCTGAAAGAACAAAACAAAGATATTCCATTTCCATTTTTAAAACGGAGAGTACAGAAACTGACATGAAGAATTTTGATTTAATTTCTATCACTTATACTAATAATCACTTCAACAATAGCTCGTAAATGGATGAACAAGTGACTGACTGACTGTGTAAAAAGTGACAGAGTCAGTAGTGAAGGAAAAAGGGGAGAATAGAAAAATCTGAGCCACACTCACGAGATAAACATAGAAAGAACTTGGGAGAGTGAGATCAAGGCAGAAGGCAGAAGCAAACTGACAAGGTAGAAATAGAAAGTCTGAAACATTTTGCCTGTGTTTGTCTTCACACACACCTAGCAAAGAGTCATGTTTGTAACGGTTCCCAAATCACTTTCAGCTGTCAGATCAGCATTCCTTCAACATGTAAGCCTTCCAGCAGCTTGCAGGCGTGTTGAGGTCAACCTAGATCTAAGGCTGGGAAGACGCAGGCCGGTGGGCACAGTGTAATAAATAATAGATAGGACAGCATGTCACTAGATTAGCTTGACACGGCTAAAGGTCGACAGCCTGCTGGCTGTTTGATTGGCTGAGGAAATGGGTTGCAAAGACATATAATAGGAAGTGCTGTTTCCTGTCTTTTTGTCTGCTTGACTACAGGTTTGTCGGACTAGTGTACTGCGAGTGTGGCTCCTTGATCTGTGAGATGAGCTCCACCAGCGACGGTGCAGCCACAAGCTAGATGATGATGAATAGACTCTGCTGGCTGCTAACAGTCTCAGCTCTCACACAGTGCTTTCCTGTGGCTGCCATGCTTCCATAACCTCTCCGTGGTGTGAAAAACAAAGCCATAGCTGTCTCCTGGAAAAATACTCAACAGCTTGCTCTGAACATTTCAGTTTCCTTCTCACTCTCTCTCTCCTCTAGCTGCCAGATGTTGCTACGCTATCACTGTAAAGCAGGGTATACATCTTCAGAGTGAAAATAATACAGCGTTAATAGACCACCTGCCTCTGCCGTATTCTGCTTGTGCCGTACTAAATCTAAATACCCAACAGGTATCTGGGCAGCCCTGATGAAACCGTAGGGGCAAATATAGCCTTTTCCTTTTAATATTTTTGATATTGTTGGATTTGCTAAGACATATGGCCAAAATGTTGGCTGAGGTGTGAGTCTTGGAATTTCGAAAGTTCAACCTCAGCTCCTACAATAAGTTAGAAATAAACTGTGCTTTCAAAATAAAGAAAATCAGACCTTTAAAGACACTTAGACCTTTTTCTAGACAACCTTAAGTGATTTGTTGCTTTGGAGGGAACTAAAGCAGCTAAAAAAAAGATAAATTGGCTGTAATTGAATCCATATATTTGCATTGATGAGCTGTGAGACGCTCCAGAATGGAGATAAATGAAAACACACATGAGTAAAGCACAACAAATGAGGGCAAAGGATGCAAAAGTTCAAAACAGATGTAATATATTCATATGGCAACTATGTTTTTCTCCACGTGTGTGTCCCTCTGCAAGAGACATATCTATCAAGTCTCAATGTGAAATCGTAAAAAATTGAAGAAAATTATGCAAAAACAGTGTGAAGGGGGACCATGATAGCGGGCTTATTTTTGGGCAGTTCTTGTTCTACAAGTTCACACACACGATTCAAATGATTTAAATTCAGTCAGCCAACTTCCTGTACAAAACTATCCTATCTTTTTTTAATACCATACTATCTGACAGATTCCCTCCGCTCCTGTCGGTATCCCACGGTGATAGTGCAGCCGTGGCAGCGGGCCAAGTGTTAAGCCAATCATACACGGGCTCTCTTATCTGTCTGCTCCACTGGGGAAACAAGGGAAGAGCTCAGGAGGACGGAGAGATAAATGTCCTTTCTTTACTCCAAGTGCATTACTCTGCTCTGTTTAATCCTCCTCCACCTCAGCTCTCCTCGGTGAGTTGGTAAGGTCCCTCCTCCCCCAGCACGTTAGGGCTGTCCTGAACCAGTCAGAGCAGTTCTGCACTCAGCTTCTCCTCACTTCCCTTTTTCCCAAACTCTTCCTCACTTGTCTTCATTCTCCTCTGACACTTACTGTCTTTCTTCTTGTTTGCCTGTCTGTTCACAGAGTAAATGCCAGCAGAAAGTTCAAAGAAAGTGTGCGGAAAGAAACTCTCACATCTTACAGTGTGTGTGTATGTGTGTGTGTGTTAATGTGTGTGTGTCTTTGTGCTGACACATTCCTGTCTCCAAGGCTTAGTCAAACTAAATGCAAGCCAAATAAATGCAGACGAAAGCCCCCTGACATTCTCACACGCTAAAGTTTTCACAAAGTGCTTTTATGTTCGCTGTATGTGAACATTTGTCGGTTTTCACTTTGTTATGGAAAAACTATAGTCTGTTGTGGGTTTTTATGGAGGTCACACAAACTATATTTACAGTAAAAGCTGAGCTGAGCTGTAAACCCAACCAGTAAATACTTTTTTTCCGCTTTGCTGGACCATTCACAAAGGAAGGCAGCGACATGATGTTTGAGCTTATGGCTTCATGAACATGGTGCAAGGGCAAAAATGTTGATTTAAAAATCCTGTCAGTAGGATTAAAGAAAATCTACTGGCATGATTTGAATAGTTTTATTTTGACATCATTCTTATAGTTTTAGAAATACATCATCACATATAATTCAAAGGAAACCTGCACTTCTATTTTATGCCTTTAAGGTTAGTGAGTATATGTGAAATATATATATATATATATATATATATATATATATATATATATATACAAAAATGGTTGAGTATCAGCCTGCATGCATGTTTTTTGGACTAACATTGATGAAACCGAGCATCTAATATTGGTAAGGAGAGCAATAAGTGATCAAACTACCAATGTCGTCACTTTACTTTTCTCTCCTTTCACACCTTGTGTGTGTGCAAAGCTCTAATCTATGCGACAGACAGAGATCAAAGGAGATAACCTCACAGCAACACTAGACTTATGGATGGAGGCTCTGTGACTTTTGGATGACCACCAGAATTAATTGTCAACCAATTATTTGATATCCTCTTTGGCAGGAGAATAAAACAAGACTCATTGGTTTGATTTTTACCATGGTATCAAACTGTGAAGGTTTTAGTTTGTCTATAAAAGCTGAATTCAAACTGTCCATTATCTTGCAGCCTGAAAATGTGAACACGCATACTTTCCTTCATTTACATTTTTATCACCTTAGGGTGCTTCTTGTACAAGGAAACAACACTGCATAGGGCAAAGGTCAAGATCTGACCCAAAGTAAGAGAACATGGCCACAACAATAGACCCTGCCTCCCTCCCTCCGCACACACACTCACACACACACGCAGATGAGCAAATAACGTGGGTATTTTTAGACAAACACAGCACTGCTGCTGCTTGAGGGGAGGAAAGAGGATTTTAAGCAGGACAGCACTCTGGACAAATATTGTTCTCCTTCACTGTTACACCCACCGTCTTCTAAACACAACAGGGAAACAGCAGCCTGCATTATGTCTGATCAAAGAGCACCACGACCATCCACTGACACCACACACATACACACGGAGCAGCCAGGAGCTAATTTCACACAGCCTCATGGGAGTTTAAAAGGCTTAGTCAGGAACAGAGTCAGTGAGGGAAACAAAGAGAAAAGAGGGAAAGGTGCTGATGTAGGAGAATAAGGAGGAGAAGGAATTGGACAGGCAAGTGCAGGATGAAAACCCGAGAGGAGACGGAGAGGAGAAGAGCGTAAAGGAGAGATGAAGCAAACATGGTGGCTGATTTAAGACGATGGAGCAGAGAACTGCAACTTCAGGTTAGCTCCAGCGGAGAGATATCTTTATCTTAATAAGCACGCTCTGTCAAAACTAAAGCCGACACAAACAATGCACCAGATCCTTTTCACACTTCAAGATGAATAGTGCAGATATTGTTCTGTCATCTCTGTTCAAGGCTCAATTCCATCATGTTTTGTTACATTTCAACGTGGTTTGTGAAAAAAAAATTGTTTAGTTTTATATATATATATATAGAAGACTGTTGTGATTTATGCATGGGAATGGGAATTGATCCTATTTTATTGATACGAATGTCATTATCAATTTATCAATTCTAGTAATCGGTTGGGGTCTCTATGATTTCTTTTTATTAATTCCATTAATTTTCTGTGTGGAAAAAAATTGGCTTACACAAGTTATTAGTGTCAACACACTCTGAGCCTCCACAAAATGTGAGAATATTTGATATTTGTACAGCAATCATTTTCATTTTGGTTTTGTTGGTCCAAGAAAAAATCTGCTCAGCCTGCCAGCAAAGCACCAATATAACAGAATATTTACCCTCAGCAAGGAACACACTGCTCAGGTGGGAAACAGTGGCTCTTGTGTAAAATACATGGCACTCCTTGATGTTAAGCCCATTTTGTGCAGGTTCAATATATTGATGGACTTACTTGAAATAATAATGTTACAGACATATTTTCTCTGTTTCATTAAATGAAGCTGTGTTTTGGACTGTTTCTAGTCTCCACCATTATCCCCTTGCTGCCAGTCTGCAGCAGCGTAGATGCAGGAGGACAACATTGTTTATTCAATGTGCAACTGTCAGATAGACATGCTGGCAGTGATAAAAGGAAATGATAAGCCACAAGGCATCGGTTCCAATGGATCGGGAATGTTGGAACCAGTCCTCGCTTCTCATCCCTATTAAGGTGGTGTGTCTGTTCATGTTCTACAAATCATCAGGTATTCAAAAGTGTTTATTGTTGATAATAACAAATAAGCCTCAACCAATTTATTATCTACCACTGCGAAGGGTCAAGATGCAGTACAATATGTAAATAATCCGTCAGACCTTTCCGTTTTAGGACAAATTAGTCCTATTGTTGATTATTTCAGAACTAGAAAGGTAAGTGTCTGTGCACACAGAGGAACAGAGCTCGTTTAGGGCCAGTAGGACACATGAACCCACATGGTGTTTGACCTTTTCCAGTCTGAGCAGTTAATCCTGTCTGATCTGCTTCCAGGGGTCAGATCACTGCAGCCACAAAGCACATTTTAAGAGTGGAGCAGAATTCCTCACCCTGTACACAACAGCACCCTCACATCCATGAGCAAGGCGGTGGACAGGACAGCTCCAGGTATCAACCCTTCAGTGTATTTGTTCTTTGAGAAGACAATCATCAGATTTAGAGTAGAAAAAAAAGAACATCCTGGCACCAGAATCACAACACAGTCATTCCAGAGGCAGGGGAGGATGGGACCTTCCGGACCAACTCAACTGAGCTGAATCAGGGCATCACACAGCCAAACACATTAACCTTCTTCAGACACAGAAACAAGAGACAGACACAACTACACACACACAAAAATTGCTGTGTTTTCCTCATCACCTCTATCAGTCTAACCTGCTATTATCTCACCCCCTCACACTCTCTCTCTCTCTCACCCGCTCCTCAACAAACAAACAACACCAGGTCCCTAACAAGCCCACATGGGATTTGGCCCTTCCAACCGGCTCATCTCTACACTGATTGGCTGAAGGATGTGCTTTCACTCTGCAGGGGTGATACAATGATCTAGTGCAATTATTATATTCTTTACTGTTCTGCTTTGGTTTACAACCTCAACGCTGCAACATCATTGTAGTAATTGTATCAGAAGTGGGCATCCTATTACTTTTACTACTGTCTGAAATGACACACGGAAAGGTCTTTCGTCTTTATTCTGAGCTAACGAAAACAAAATCAAATTTAATGAGCCCTCCTGGGAGAGGCGCTCCCTTACTGCTTTCATTGGTCGATGGGAGCCTTATTTTACCCTTCAGAGGTGAGACCGGGATTTGCAACAGTTCCTGATCATATACAAACCCTATTTGTTTTTTCACCCATTTGTAAGGATGCATAGCACGCCATTATGTTTTTTTGGTTGCCAGATTTCTCTACTTCTTTTTGCTTTAGCAATTGAACCTCTTTCAGAGATAATGAGACATTATTGACAAGTTACAGGTGCCATGAATGTTTTAAAAACTGGCTGTTTGCTACTGTGACAAGCAACATATTGAGTATATATTCAAATAAAAACTGAAACTAAAAGTTGTGAATAAATGTGATTTGATTTATTTATGAGATGTACATTGATTACTTACAGTATGCTTCATAATTATTTGATTACTCACAGATTGATATTATGTTATATTATTTTCTTCCTTAATGCCAGATCCCTGTCATTGTCACTGTTGACATTACACTTAACAATCCAAAAAGCAGTCTACTTTGCAAGGAGCTACAGGGCGTATCGTCATGGTTACAGATGCAGTACGGATTATAGAACTAACACTGTTCTAACTGTTCTAACTGTTGGTGGGATTCTGGAATGCTGTAAATGTCATAGTTACATTCCAAAGACAGCAGTTGCCTTTACACTTCCTCAAGCTGGCAGTTTATCGGCCAAACTGTGTGCTCTGATCTGCGAATCCATGATGCTGTAATTCTTGAGTTCCTCGCATTGTTAATCATTCTGAATTTCACATACGCTCGTAAACAGCCAAAGAAATCTTCCTGGGGTAAGTAAAAGTACTTATTGCTCTCTCTGCTCACAGCTCTGAAGCACAATATCAGTCTAGTGACTCGTCTTTCAGCCGTGCTCCAGAGGAGGTGCCTTTACACGCACCATCAACTTGAGTCTCTCCAGCTGCTTCCTGGAAAACCTTGGATGTCTAAACTCAGCAGCTCAGAGTTCAGTGGCTTTTTTAGCCATTTTATATCCACTCGGATCAGTCAAGTCTGCCTTAATGCTTCTCTTAAACTACTTCTCTCTTGCTGTGCAATTATGAGATCAGTATAATTAGACTGAAAACATCAGACTGATGCCCAAGATACTGAGTAGACACTGAGTGGATACTGAGGCTTGAGGCGATCTATCCACTTAAAACAACAATGCTTCTCTGAGTACCACTCAGTGGATTTATACAGTCGTCTGTGCTTGAAGCTTTCACACATAATCTCTCAGGATTGAGATGTTGCGAACTCTGAAGAACTCCCACGCCCCTCAGACACTCTTCCTGTCATGCCGTTGATACAGTATTTCAGTCAGGGTGACGGAGGAGCTTAATAATGTTCCCAGAGACCTTGCTGTAAATGTAGATTTGTTTTGGTGGAAGTTCTTGGAGAGAGGAGTGTGAAGTTCAGACAGCTGCTGCGAATAACCAACACGATCCACATCATTCACCGAGACAGACAGCCAGTTTGACATTCAATACAGGGACTGAAACGTGCTGTGCTGCCTGTCAGGTGTGCTATCTGCAGACTCTTTGACAAATAGGATATATGACGAATACATGATGAGATACAGCCTGTTTTTTCCATTGTTTCCAACATCTGGGGACTTACTTCTGCTGCTAGTTGTGTTCCATTCACTGGTTATTTCCTTTTCCTTCTGGAAAGCCGGCTGACGACAAAAAACCCTAATGCATCTATTTATCATGTCATCTACTATTTCTAACATCCTTCGTTTCTTTCCATCTCCTCTCTAATAGCTGTTAAATGAGATTTGAGCCTCTGCATTCAGAGGCGGCATTCTCACAATGATGGATTTTTTTTTTTCCTCTTTGTTTTTCTCTTCCAACTTCTTCTTTCCTACACAAATTATTGTTGTGATTATAGGGGTTAACCTCTGTGTGGTTGCGTGCATGCGTGTGTGTATAACCGTTTCTTGCAGCAGCGCACTTAAAGCAATTCACACCCAATTCACAAAGCATCATGTGTGAGAGGATGGTGTTCCGTCGAAGACTTGTTTCCTGGTAATTACTGTCCCCGTGTTGTTCTCTCCTTTCTCTCAGCACTCATCCACAGGTGCCCTGCCTCTGTCTCTCTTCATTTCAGAGCCTTTGCTTCTGTATTGAACAGTAAGCATGGTGGTGAATGTACAGCAGGGTAGGATTAAAACCTGCTAAGACATTAATTAATGCTACTGTAAAAAGAGGTAGTGACATTTTTCCTCTTATGAATGATAGGACGTATAGGAACTAGAGTAACTGCCTCCTGTATACCTCCACTAAACAGTCAATTGCAGTTGTTTATATAGCCTCAGCAGCTTACTATGCTTCAAATATGGATGTTCAGAATCTAAAACATGGATCTTCAACCCTGCAGCACAGAAAATCTTTTTCAGGTTCCTGTTAGGTTCTATATAGAGCTGAGGAACTTAGGACCCTGGAAACAAGGGAAATAATATTATATTCTATTAAATATTCTATCAGATACAAATTATGCATCACCTGGGCAAATCTGCTGCTCTTGCAAAACCTGTTTTCCTGTACAGTATGATCATTTTTTCATGTATTTCCATAAATTAATTTAGTTTTTTTTTTCTGTAATTCTAATGGGATGTCTAATTTTTCCAGCATTTTTGTTCCCCCACGCTCCAATTCAAGGTTAAGTGTTTCTATTTTATGATAAAAAAAAATGTTAATCTAAAAATTATGTTTTATGTTAAATTTCCAATCCTTCGCATGTATCCACCCACTAATTGAAATCTTATGTTCAAGTCAATGTTCAGGTCTGGACCACTTTAAGCTCCTTCTTTGCTCCTACAGACTGAAAATTCCTCACAGAATGACTTGAGCAGATGAAAGATTGTGTCGGGTGACGCGGCCACAGCCAATAAGCAGAGTAATCACAAACACAATCATCATCACCATCATCACAACAGTTATGATCACCATAATCGGCATCATAATCATAAAGCTGACAGGGACGCTAATCAAAATGCTGATAGTGGAGTGGAAAAGTAATTGAAATGGATGTGGAGGTGTTTATCTCCATTTTAAAGCTGGAGTGTTTTTTTTTGTTTTGTTTTTTTTCTTCCACTTCAAGACTTACAAATGTGTCTGAAGCGAGGGAGCCTGTTTTACATTTTGTGTGCCTGTGAGACCTCATGTTTGCTGCTCTGTCTCTAACTGTGTGTTTGTTTATAATATGTGTGTCAATGCAGCAGGGAGAGAGTTATTATTGAAGCAGTTATTATTGAAAATGGATGTTGCGGAAGACAGAATGAGGGAGCAATGCACAAAGATAGTCAAATGTGAGAAGTTTAAACTAGATGGATTTTCCTGATTTTTGATGAATTAGTCGAAAAATTGATCAATAATCCAAATTGTAGCCAGCCGACTCCTCCCACGATGAACAGGCTCCTAAAGATATGTAGGCAAACTTCCATGTAACAGTCACTTCTGAATGCACCCTGCTGTCCCTTGAGGTGGCCTCCTGCTCACCTCGGTGACATTTTGAGTCGAGCTGGCCGGCTTCCCGCCACCTGAAGCTTCGACGTGGACTGCCAAACCTGAGCTGCTTTTTCCCTTGTGAATCTTCAAGACCTTTCCATCACCGCTGACAACATGACAGTGAGTCCCGGCCAGACTGCCAAGTGCCTTGGTGTGATGTTACACAACCTACAGTTGACACATCCAGGCTCTTATCATCTCCAATCTTAAGCACTCTGACTCGCCTCTCGCTGGGCTGCCAGAACCTTCACTTCAACCACAGTAATAAGTGAACACTGGAGCTTCTTCTTCTTCACTCTCAACAAATGCGTGCAGCAGAGTGTCAGTGAAGGAACATACACTCTAAAGCTGGGAAAATTCAGAATCACATCACGAGGGAACGGAAAAAAGAGGCGAAAGAGCAAACATTGGAGGCTAATTTGCTTTACAAATTGAAGATACTGCATTCTGCAAAAAAAAGAAAATGTGTCAGAAAATGTATGAAAATGTTTGCCAAAATCCAAGTGTGTACTGCGAGAAAGATTTGTGTGGAGATGAAAGAGAGCTCATAATATCTCTGGAGTGCACTTGTTAAAAGTGTAGATAAGTCAATGAGCTCTGTTTTATCTCTCTAGATGACAACACATTAAGCTCCATATGGCCGCAGGCTGACGACAACATGCCCTCATGGGCTGCTTTTTTCTGTTTGAAGGCCTCTTTGAAATACAGATTTGAGTCCTGTACGCTCTAACATATACCCAGAAAACCACAAAGCAACTGAAACCACTCAAGACCTCAATTATAGATCCTCGTCAGGCTATAAGTAGAACACTGCAGCAAGGACAGTCCACTCTTCAGGCCCGCCAATGAACACACAACCTATTAAAACAAATGACTTTACCTCCCTCTTATACAGTAGAAGTACTTCACATTATCATAATGGACAGAGCAGTGTTCAGGCAGGGAAACGGAGAGAGGACAGAGATGTATAGTTGGACAAATAATAGCATAGAATAAAAACAACAAATAAAAAGAGTGATAGGATCTGATTTGAAGCACATAGGTGTAGTCTAGCAGTGATCTAACACCACAAATTTAATTTATATAATTTAGTAAATGCAATGAATAACTCATTTAATCAGATTACTTACTTAAATTAAGTTGAGGAGTGTGTTCAAGGATTAGCAACAGATATTCAAAGCTCCATTCAAAAACCTCAATAGAAGCTTTAAATATCAGTTAAAGACATTTTGTACAGGACTAGAAGCTTCAAGGCTATTTTCTGGAGTCTTTCACCCATACCTGTGTGATGGTGTGCTGGGCTCTAAGAGCTGCCAAAACACTGGGTTCACCTGCCCTCAATACGGTGCCTGAATGCATCCTGTGACATTGAGTAAGTCAGAGGGCAGGAAGTAAAGGAGGAAGAGACGAGTGCAGCATCTAATTAAATCACTTCCCTTTGACATCACAACAAATCATTTAATCAACACTACTGTACCTGTGGTGTGACATTAAAAAAAGCTATTACGTGCAGAAAACAGAAGCAAAATGAAAGAAAAATCAACAAACTGGCATTTCACACTTTGCATGGAAAACAATAGCAAAACAACTAAATAAATTCAAGCGAATTAAGACAAACATTCATCAATCGATAACAAGTAGCACAAAAAAATCCACTAATCCTCTCTCTTAAGTGGCTCCCTGCATTTCTTAGTCACATTCATCTTTAGATGTTTCTCCTGCACCCAGGACAGCTGATTAGTTGCACTAACTGAATGTTTTTGTTCTTCTCAGATCTCCTAGGATGGATGTGGTTCACTGCGGTAGTGTGCCTTGTTAAAAAAAAAAACAACAGCAACAGAAAACTAATCAAAGTGAAGCTCCTGTTGAGTGTCACGCGAGGTCAGAGATCAAGGCAACTAAAAAAAAAGAGTGCCACCCAGGAAACAGATCCGGAACAATGCCTGCCGGGGCTGAGCAGGGAATCTGCTGTGTAATACTGTAATTTCAAGGTTCCTTTATTCACAGTGGGGAATTTTTTTCTCCCAACATTTTCCATCCATCCATTTTCACTGTTTTAAATTTAGGATTGAAGCAATACCCATTTCATTTGAAAATGAAGGACAGCCAAGGACACCAGCACACACACACACACACACACACGACACACATAAACACACACAGGCTCCAGTAAAAGAGCACGATTAAATCATTTTTTCATCAGGACTCAGGCTCCCCAATGACACACAGCCCAATCTGGGATCCTCACAGCAAACCGGCAAACATACAGATGACAGAGCGGCACTAAAGGGAAAACAGTCAGAACACCCGTCTAATAAATATTCTATAGGATAAAAAAATACAGCAGAGAGAAGCAGCAGTGTGTTAAAGCTCCAGACTGGGGCTGGATAGTAATATACTTAAACCTCTATTTCCAGTCAGGCAAAGACAACAGCAGAGCACACCCAGCTGCAAAGTCCCTTCTTTTGTGCTTTCACCTGTTTAGTAAAATCAGGGCTTCAAATGAGCCGTTTTGTACTGAGGTGGATGGAGGTTGTGTTTATGCAAATCAAGCAGCAAACTGCAATTTCATTTCTCCTTTTGGCATGAAATTTCAGTTGTGTTTCAGTTGCTTACACCTCTTATCACAAGAACAAAGAACATTTTCTTTGTAGCTTTAGCTAGTGTGGCCACACACATACCTCTGCAAAATAAAGCTCTTTAATATCTGTGATATGACTTCTTGCGCTTTTACTTTGATTTACTATTTTTCATCCAGTTCAGTACATGTAAATATGCTAAAAATCTACAGCCAGATATAATTTTAATGCAACTGAATCCTAATCGCTAAGTCTAGATTATTTTTTACAAATAATGTCATCCACATTGTCCTCAGGTCTTTGCTTTCAGCTGATTAAATACTGAAGCCATTATAGAGCATTAAGGCGCTTTTCCAGTTTGTGATTTGAGTACATGCGGGTCAGACAGCATGTGCACCTTTATAATTAATTACACAGCACATGGAGCTAACAGAATCAGTACAAGACCTTGTGTGTGTTTCTGCACAGCAGACTGTTGAGCTGCAGTTTTAAAAATATAAGTGTAAAATGATTTGCAGCATAGGACTCATACTGAGTATCAAATCCTGTGTGCTAATCACTTAATTAAACATGACATACAGACAGTAATAATGAAACACAAGTTACTGTAATTGTAGTTTCACAGCCTCCTGGAGAAGGTTTTCTGATGAGAGCTTGACCTGAACTCTCGTCCTTGCTCGTTACAAAACTGTCTGTTGCAATTAAAAAGGATAAGAGGAGCTGATGTGATTGGTCATTATATCGCAGCTCGCCCCATCTCCACCTTCTGATACTGTATTCCTCCTTCTAATAATGTGCTCATCCTGCTCGCTGCGAGGGCTGCACTCCTGTCTCCGGTCACCAAGGGTGGAAAACTAATTGCTCCCACCTTTCTATATATATGTATATGTATATAAATGTGTGTGTGTGTGCAGGGGGGTGATGACAGCGCAGTAATAAGGCATGAGCACTGGCACAAATTCAATAAAGACTGCACCACAAAGCAGAATCGAACGGATTGAAAAGAAAATTGTGTGTGTAGCATGAGTCTATGCGTGTGTGGGCGCAGGTGTGTGTGTGAGCATGTGTGTGTGTGTGTGTGTGTCTATGGGTACTCAGTAAGGTGCATCACAGCTGCAAGTTGTTGTTGTAACTGTATTATTTACAGCCTATATCAACGTATAAATATATACCTTATCTATATATCAGACCAGGCATAGTAAGTGTATTATTGCCTCCTGCTGCTGTATTTCTCATGCCGCAGAAACCACTAAGAGTGAATCTTATGCTGCGGATGTTATCGTCATTCTGTCAGTGATGTGTTGGGATTTTCTGTTCCAGTGCTCTGCCCGGATCCAACGCCTGTCGGTCTGCTGCCCTCTCTGCCCCGCCTTTGCATAGAGCCATTTGTGGTAAAAAAATCACAAGTGGTCACCCAAGACGCCAAAGAGCATTTTATGGCTCTGGGTTTCAGAGGAACACCCAGTCACATTGAGATTGTCAAATTAGAGATTTTAATTACTCTGCAGCTTTCAGCGACCCACATTCATCCTGAGTCTCTTTGAGAAATCAACACACTAACTATTGTGCTGCTGCAACATGACAGGAAATTAATTTTTAGGGAAGAATCAAAGGCTTACAAATTGGGATTTTGCAGCATATCAAAAACGAGTAAGCCCAAAGAAAATGTATAATATGAATTCCCACGATACAGCATGTTTTCAAATTGTTGGGATCTACATTTGCATTCCTTTATGATATTTTTATATTCCATTTTCTTTTATATTAAATTGTCGAATTTATTGTTCTATATTTCACCTCTGTGGTTAAATCCAGTCGTACAGTATATTACTTTAGATACTACAAAGATCCAATTTCCCCATGAGGATCAATACAATTTCATGCCGCCTCATCTCTTCCTATAAATCCAGCAATGTCTGCAGACTTAGTTTGGAGCTGTTGCCCACTTTACTTTCAACTGCTGGCATGTGAGACACACACATAGAGACAGCGTGCATTGTCAGTTTGCCATCAGCAGGAAATTGTACTCATTGTACTTCAAAACCATCAAGGGCTGTTGTATGACTCTCCTTTTCAGGGACACAGAGGAGGAAGGACATGTAGGAGATCGGTAAGGCATGGTAGGGACGATAATAGAGCAATTATATAAAGAAAAGAAGATAATCTAATAGAAAAGGCAGTGATAGGTGGACACAAAAAGGGGAATGGATGAAAAGGCTAAGAAGTAGAAAAAATGGGTTGATGAGAAGGAAGAAAAGGGCTTTTCTTCATGAAATGTGATTTGTTGACTCCAGTGTGGTAATGATGCAGCAAAGAGACACAGACCATGGACCACTTCTTTCTCTTCCTGCCCCTCTCACAGTTTAATTACCGTTCATCACAGACACACGTGACACTTGATTGGCATTCTGTTTGAGGCTCGACATCAGCGCTGTGTTTGTTTGTCTCTCTGCAGCAGGACTCATTTCTTGCGCTAATGACTTCGCTGGCTCTTCACAGATGATGCAAATAATGGAGCTGTCATTGTCCAAGCTTAAAGAAAGTCCTCTTACAGAAATTACTTCCCCTTCTTTGTCCCCTCTTTCTTCCCTCTCACTGTCATTGCTGTTTTCATATCCCCTCGAATTTCCACTGTCATCCCCGTCAGCTTTTCATTTGTCTGACGCAATCCCTCGTCCCTCGTCATCTTCCCCGTCTCCTTCCCTATATTTCTCCCCACCCTGACCTCTCCGCTCACTTTCCATTCCCCTCATTTATGTCGGGGCTGTTGACACTCTGTTTGAGAACTGAGATTAGCATTGTGTTTGTTTGTCTCTGCAAGCGCCTGGATTCATTTCTCACACTAATGACCTGGCTGGTTATTAATGGATGATCGCAGTAATGGAGCTGTCACTTTCAAAACGGATACTCTTCTGTTTGGTTCTACTTTTTCTCCCGCTTCTATCTCTCCCACTCCTCTATACACTTTAAAGTACAGTATATGGTCAATATTTTAATACTGCCTCTTCATTAATGGTAGAGATATTCAATCTTTGCTGCAGATTTTTAGGCTCACCAACCACATATACATGCACTATATATACTCCTATTCCTGTCTGATGTGCTTTTGTTAACACAGTATTCCCATCATATACAAAACGTGATTTTTAAGTTAAAGCTTAAATGGGTTGTTTCAAAAGTCACTAGCAAAAGTCACTAATGTGCAGAAGAAAAACATAAATGTGACTTAATTTAAAGGCTAGATAAACCAAATATCCTCAGAAAACTGAAAACTCAAAGCTGATATGAGCCACACAAAATGAAAAAAAATCATTTTTTTGCCACAACTCGACCAGTTTGCCCGATGTGAATACTTCTGTCATTATAAATGACCTCGTCCTTCAGACTTCCTACTACTAGATGAAGGAAAACAAGAGTAGAGAACTATTGCTATCTTGTGTGCAGCTGCGTCCACAAACTCCAAAGTTGTACTGAATTACTGCTGTATTTTCTTGGTGAATAAATGAGCCTAAAAATGAACGTTCTACCATTTCCACGATTCAAAAGTAGTCTTTGTTCTTTCCCAATCTAATCAATTGGAACAGCTGTGACCACCACAAACCACAGGAGTTTGTAGAGGCAGCCGTTGCTTCAGAACTGCTTCTCATTCAAAAGTGTGCATAACAATGACGTCATATGCAAAGGAGCTGTCAATGGTGGCAGCAGTTCAGTATGTATAAAGCAAACAAGTGTCAACATAAAACAGCTTTATGGGTAAAATGATGATACTGAAAAGTAGGAGCGAGCAATAATGAGGTGCATTGATTTGTTTGTGTTTCTGAGGCTATTATAATGTGATTTTAAAGAAAGAAAGAAATTTTAACTATGCAAAATCAGAAGAAAACACTTCTAATTGTTCCATTTATATATTTTATTTCCTGGGACTTTTGTCAAAAGAAATTCCTTTTTTAACAACTACTTTTTTTTCAGGCTCTTACTAAATGATGCTTTTACTTGCTGATATGATGAGGCAGAGCAGACAAATTAACTGTCATTGGTCAAACATTTAATGTGACAAATCATAGACTGTATATAAAGACATCTTTATATTCCTTCTTTACGTGTTTTTATATACAGTCAGGGCTCAAATCTGGCCGGTGGGGGCCGGTGCTTGAGTTGTGTGTTTTTTCCTTCACATAAGCTAAATAAAGACCTTTCCACACTTAAGTGATGCAGCCAACATGAGAGTAAGGAGAGTGCCGACACTACATTTCTTCCACTTGAAGCACTTAACGCAGTCATATCATATACAGTGATCTTTATATACGTTCTAAATATGCCAAAGTCAAACTGCTCTACTGCCTTAGATACAGTCTTCCTGAGTTTGTTTCTAAAGTGGCTCATTCAACCAAGTTAATTTATTCTGGCATTAAAAAATAATAATTAAGCGGTACATTTGTTTAAGACTATGATACTTCTGGTTCTTGAATGCAGCAGGAGATGTGTACTATTGTGCAGTGAGGCTGCATGAGAAGTATAATTTTATGCACCATCAGTCACCCATAGCCTTGATAGCGACTTTCTATTACTTGGATAGCATCCATGCAGGGTATAAAGATGAGGTTTTTACAGAGGCCAAATAAAGAGGCTCCTCTTGATAAATAAACTTTACAGCCTGCTGCTTCATATTGTGTTTCAGAGGTTAGTATTGTGCTGGTGGGAAATTGTTACAAGAACTGAAACATAAAAACAGACATAAATAAAAAATTCCAAACTGCTATATTTACTTAGTTTATAATTCGACACCCTGTTTAATGTTGAAGAAGGAATAAGCAATATACAGGCTGGTGACTATGCAGTATATTTTATATAATATAATGTTTTTAACAGTCATGAGGTTCTCCCAGCGAGATCTAAGGTGGTTACACACCATTCAGAGCTGAAGACTAACAGTGGGATATTACACGCATAGAGGCTTTGCCACACCCAGTGCAGTGGTAACAGGTAACACTAGTGGGAGATTTCATCATCACAACGCAGTGGTGTACTAGGCTGCACCAGTTAATAGCAGTCAAACTAGAGGCCACAGAGTTTTCAGAGTCTGCAGTAAAATCAAACTGTAGTGTGTATGTGTGTGTGTGGAGACTCAGGGGAGGGCAGAGCACAGAGCTACAAATCTCCGCTGCCACACTCAAGCCTGGAGGCCAGTACTGTAGTAACCAAGGCTGTACCTGCTAAAACACATACAAACACACTTACATGCTCAAAGTCGACAAATCATCTCGCCGGCGGCACAGATCTCTATGTGCGGATGTGTGTGTGTGTGTGTGTGTGTGTGTGTGTGACTCAGGTCAAAAGAAACAGCACAAATCCCTGCAGCCACAATTACACACCATCCAGAAACATGCACACAAACACACTCATTAAAATTCAAGCACTAGGTTTAAGCCAACAACACAATAAGCAAATAAAAAAATGCAGACTTACCTGATGTACCATCAGTGAAAAAAGGGGTTTGGGTAACACATGAAAGGAAAACAGTGAAATAATATGTTAGGTTGTAAACCGAAATTAGGTGTGTGTGTCAAGTGTGTGTGCTTGGCAAACACAAAAACATTGTGAACATACAAATGCTCACATTATCACTGCATGGATACAGAGGAGTAGTAAAATCTGTGTTTCTATCCAATCACCATCTGGTACAAGGGTTTTAATTTCATTGCTTTTTATCTTCATTCTAACATCAAATCATTAAATGCAAACAGTCCACACACACACGCACACACACACATCTATATAACAAACCAATGTTTCATGAGGGCTCTGATCGAATGTGAGTGTGCTAAAGTTTTTAGAGACTAAATAGATGCTGATCGCCATCGTAGAGCTGTGACGATAACTGTCACATGTTGCCCGTGTACCCAGAGGATGAGAAAAGTCCAGTCCATTTACCAGCTTGCATGATTTCATTTTGAGCCAAAGTTTAAGCAGAAATAAGGCAGGTCTTAATTGTGAATCAACCACAGCCATCATGATCGTTTATACAATCACAAGATCGACACGGCGAGGCGATTGTCCGTTCAGTGTAACAATGGCGGCTCCTGAAGAGGTGAGCCAAGATGCTGCAGCAGCATATCAGAACTGGAGAGTATTTCTTTACTAGAAGAAGAGCAGTGAACAGCACTGAAGGCTTTTGCTCTTCTCCTGCATTGACAGTGTGTGACAGTGATAGAGAGATGGTTCATCCAATCACCTGCCAGGTACTGTCTGAAAGTCTCTGACCTTCTCCAAGTGGTTTCCAAAGATCTCTGATGGTTCTGCGTAAACAAACCATCTGGCAGCATCAGGTTAGGAAACATCAGCAGTCAGGAGAAGCCCAAAAGAACAAGCACACAAGTGTACTGTACCCAGTCCCTCTCAAAATGTTGACTTTTACTTTGACCTTCTCTGCGAAAGTACGAAACTAGGCCGGCTTTAAAATCTGAGTCAGGAATATCACAGTCTGCAAATTCTGACCCTTTCTCGCTTCCTCGCTGAGTGTCCTTGTTAAACCGGGACGGGGGAGGAAGTGTAAGAAATGTGAATAAGGCACACACACAAACACTCATACACACACAGAGCAGACATATCAACTGCTAGCATTTGATCTTTGAGGCACAAATATTGAATCAAAGGTGTCATTGCTGCAAAAAGACATATGCTTATATTAAAGCTCCTATTATGATGGAAGCAAAGAGGAAGTCAGGTGACGATATAATCGAGTGAAGTCTGCCTTCCTATTCCAACCAGCAGTCAGCATTTTTAAAGTATATAGTATAAAGTAAAGTAAGCCATCTCGGGATACAGTGATGCTAATTAATGAATTTGCGCTTCACTCTGTTAGTTCATCCACTTGTGAGCAGTCCCATCAAACGTAAAAGATTTCATTTAA
>CAFUXE010003094.1:164326-181289 GCA_903364295.1 Serranus cabrilla
CACTCCTTTTTCTCTCTCTCTCTTTACATAATGTGTGTCTGAGTTCAGCAGCAGGATTCTGTCTGCTGTTGTTTAAAGCTTTGGCGCTATATTTGGTGAACAGGACAGGTCTAGTGGCATCATTCTACTTTATTATTGTTTTGTTTTTTACCTGTTTTGGCACAGAGGAAGCCCATTCCAACTATTCCGCCTAACATCAAAATGATCTTTTGTATATTGCTTTCACTTTTGGAAAGTGTTACCAGTATTAATCCTGTTTGGAACAAAAACAGTTTCTCAGTGCACTTCTGTACCTGATTTTAATGAGTCTGGATTGTTTCATTGTTGCTTTAGAACTTTTTTCCCTCATGGGACACCTATTGGTTATAGGCCGACTGCAACTCTTCTGTTCTTGGTCCAGAATCAGAGCCCATTAAAAATTAAACAATTTCAACACAAAGGAGTTATAAACACTTGTCTGCACTTGTGTTGGAGTGTAAAAAGGTCACAGTCAAGTGACCTCCGAACCCTTTATTTATGAAATACTGTGTTTGTTAAGTATTTCTCCATATTATGAACAGTTTTAAATGGGTGGAGAGTTCTCGTCACATGAACAAGCCTAGCTGGTGTTTTAGTCTCTGTTGGTGTCTTCAAAATACACAAAACAGGATTGTTTCAGCAGCAGGCCTGTGAGGTTTAATGAAGCCGATAAACACTGCTGCTGGATGAGCTGCTCATGGTGCTCAGAGTTTTTAAACCCAGCTGCTGAGGTGAAAAACAACTAACACATCAGAGACTTTTGCTTTCACTTGATTATATTAGGATAACAGCGTGTGCACCCTACTCACAGTGTAGGGCTTTGCACTAACTGTACTCAAAAGCATCATACTGCAACACCTGTTGATTTTCTTTTTTTTTGGCCTTTAACCCCCAAACTTAATGTCAGTGAGATCATTAAATGTGCAAGACTGAAAGAGGATGCAGCAATTTTGATATTCCAAAACCTGCAGCCTTTTTCTTTGGGTCGCTTAAACTCTTTGCCAGACAAAGAAATGAGAATAAACAACTAAAACAGAGAAACCTACAAAATATTGTGCTGAAGTTTTGTTTTAACTCTTAAGAAGATTTTAAAAGCTGTTGCGGAGTGGAATCCAAATAAATGTCACCTTTTGCATTTTTATAAAAAACAAATATGCTTAGAGTTAAGTAGAGTTTTGTTTCTGTTTGTATCTGCATCTGAAAGAGAAGTTGTTTTTATTTTTTTATCTCATGCTACAAGCTGTTTAACTAATCCCATAAGGAATTTCAGTCATGATAAGTGGGGAAATATATAGCAGCCCAAACTCCATGGAGATCTAGGGTTCACAAATCTTTGGATTTAAGAGCTTGATGTTACTGCCATACATCTTCATTGTTAAAAAACACTCAAATAATGTCCTGGTAGCGTACAACTCTGACATCAACACCAATGGATAATGGATAAAAGTGAAGGTCTGCATAATGCCGGCTAATAATGAGACTTTTCTCTTTAAAAACACAGTCTCACTGTGCCTTTTTATACTGTGAAGTACTGTGAGAGTGCTGGAATTTGGCAAGTCCAATAAGCAGCTTATGAGCTGAATGATTATGATACACTTGATTTTGACATTTAGAGGCTCTTACAAGACATTTATATGCAGTATATGTTAATAGTGATGTAGCCTGTGTTAAATAGGTACCCTGACATTTACAGTAAATCCAGCTAAAGTTGGGACACTTGGAAACGAGATAGAGAATTTGTCCTTCAGCTGCTGCCAAGTGGCTTATTTACTGTACAAATCTCATTTCACATTTAAGCCTTTTAGCACCAGAAAGACTCTATAATGTGGACAACACCAATTCATTTTCTATAAGGGGATGGCGATATGTATCCTTGGGTCTTATTAAAGGATTATTCAAATACCTAAAAAGTAAAGACAATCATTCACATTTACAGAGTTAACAGTTACCCAAATCCCCAATATCAGGTGTAATTTCTGGAATTAGTGTTATCATTTTGAATTGAAAGCGGGATGCCATATGTTCATCTTATGTTCATCTTTTACCATCGTTCATTGTGTTGTTGCAGCAGCTTAGCCAGAGAATCGCCACTCTCTGAGTTCAAAGGATTCAAATCAGGCCCACTTCAGTTAGACACTCTCCTGATTTCCGAGAGATCTCTTTCTTTTTCTCTAAATGCCTGCATCCACCGGGGGGGTGTGGTGGTGGGGGGGACTCTGGAAGATGAAGGACCAGAACAGCTGTAGGGGATCCAATTTTGAATAATAAAGATCAAAATATATGAAACAAAGCAAAGGGGAGCCATGTTCCAGCGGTAAATTTACTGTCATGCATCTCCCCCATTGCAAATGGAGATGGTTAAAGTAAAGGAGGAAAGGAGGAGAGAAGGAAAACAAGAATGATGAAACAAGATTAAAGTTGTGTGGTGGTGTGTGCGCGCGTGTGTTTATGTGTGTTGGAGACGAGCGAGAGAGAAGCGAGATGGGAAAGTGTGCGGGTGATGTTTGAAAGCGAGCAGTGGGGTGTGATAGACTGTTTCTTAATGAGCTATGTGTCTGTAACTTAACTTGTGCATGAAAACTTCAGTTCCACTTGAGCGACTCCAGAGAAAAGCTCTGTCAGTCTGCCTGAGAAACAGACCATGATCATAAAGCATATCAGCCTCCTAGATGATATCTGCCTCGGCTGTCCCACTGTGCAAGGTGCAAAATGTTGCAAAATGGATCATTTCCATCCCACTACAATTCCCATTTCTGCTGGGGGCTCTTGGGGGCATCTGTAAATCCAATCACACATCTGACGTTCCACATAGGATGAAAAGAGAAAACTCATAAAGCATGAAACCCACCAGCAAATGGGATAAAGAGTATAAATGTCTCAGCATCCCGATAGATGTTTTTACACGCCGGGTACGTATCCTAATCAGTTCCTCATCAAGGACTTCAGTGACAGTAAACGGAATGTGTTGTTGACTTGCCCGATCTAAAAACAGGACTCATCTAGCTTCCAAATAATAATGGGATAAAATTCAGCATGAAAACACATGAAACACATCTGACTCTTTTAGAAACAACCCACCAATCAGCTTTGATGTTTTCCTCTGTCATTTGGGCAATACTACATTTATATGTCATCTGTTTCAAAGCAAAGAGATGGGCACCTTTCTTGTCATTTCCCTTGATATCTGTGTGAAGAGCTGGTTTGTCAAGGCTCGGATAGGTTCTAAATGATCACAGCATTTCTTTGTTGAGCTGAAAAAGAAGTTTTAGCCTAAAAGGGAGGGAAAAAAACGAAAACAAAAAAAGGATATATGAACTCAGCCTAAATTGTCTAAAAGGTAACATATTACATATGTCAGCTAGCATCAATTTTCTCTCCACTGTGACATCATTAGGTGATTTGATACCACAGAAGGCAATTACAGATAAGAGCTTACATTGTTTTGAATTAAATATAACAATTTTTAGAAGTTGACAAATTGGTATTTTGATCCCAGATAACTTCATTTCACCTCGATCTACAGGAGTATCTTCATTTAGAGCACACGTACTGCATTGTTCAGGCAGCTGTGAAGGCCTCTATGAGATGGTGAAGTCATGTGATTTGTGATTACTATCTGGTATGCTTGCCACATGAGCATGTGACATTTTTGGGGTATCTGGTGTTGCTTTAAAAATACACAAATCAGGATTATGTAGCAGGGCTGTGGGGTTTAATGAAGCAGATATATATTGTAAGTTGAGGAGCTGTCCAGGGTGCTGATAGTAGCCAGTCACCATGTTGCAGCAGAAAAACAGTCATCTCACAGATCAGAAAGTGACTTTTGTAAAAAGAATCCCAGTTCTTCAACTGTTCATTTTGATTAATGCATTCAGATTCCATTTATGCTTGTATTAGGATTGTAGTTCATGAAGGACTGCATATAGAAGCGCACAGGCCCTAAAATCAGAAACTGACTGAAAGAGAAATCTCTGGGGGGACCCAGTGATAGAGCACACAACATGACATCAAATATCTGATGGTAGAGTATAGGACACAGAAGAACATGAGTGTCCTGGAATGATTCCTTAACCAACATACTGAACAGAGTCTCTGACACTGGCACACACTATAGATGCAGAAAAGACACACAGAATTGAAAACAAGCCAGGAGAGGGAGGGAAGCCAAATGGAAAGTCAGAGAGTCGGTGCAAGTGAAATTTTGCTGAATTTTCCTCCAGTGTGACATCAACTATTCATCTATTAAGACCGGCAAAACACAGACAGTGAGGCAGACGGGGATGTTAAGGCCAAGGACAGGAAAGTGAATAGGTAAAGATAAATAAAACAAGTTCTTCATTTCCATAGACCAAGCTGGCAGGACTAATAAGAAAAAAATACCTTTCAGGGTCTTTAAAACCACTGTACTGTGCTGCTAGTGTTGTGTTCAGGGTCTAAAGACATTCCAGCAGAGCAGAGGACACAGAGGAGGAGAAAACAGTTTAGTGTTATAAACTAGCAATGACACCGAGAGGTTATCTTTTTACAGCAGCCCACTGTTCGAGAGGACAACAGAAAGAGAGATGCACTGCAATGCAGCACAGCACCAAAAACTGCTGGACCTCCCTCCAGGGTAGCGGTGAAGAGGCAACATGGAAGGTCACCAAGGTTTCTCGACTCAGGCACTTTAGAGAGCCATTCTCAGGAGGAGCTTCTCTCACCAGAGAAACAACAGTACCCCAGGGAGGACTGTTTGACACCATGTCAAAGCCATTATCTTCAACTAAGCAGAGCACCCCCATTCACCTTCTTCACATCCCAGCAACTTTAAGAGCTATTTTCTTCAAGTTTATTCCTGATAGTTACGTTTTTTATTTTACTTCCTCAGATATGTGCTTCCCACACTGAATGTTTCTGCTATGATCATCTGTATCATTCCTCTACTTCACAGACAACTAAACAACTAAACAAGGAAATAAAATAAAGAGAAAACGGATTAAATCTGGGCTCAAATAAAAGACATTAACATAGCATTTAAGTGCGTCCTTATTTCTCTGCTTATCAGACCACCAGAGAACAAACCCTCTACAGCACAGTTATTAAATCTCAAGGATACAGTTTATACTTGGATTCAGTGCTGATGAGGAAAGATGGGAGGTCACTGAAATGTTCCAGTCATGAATGAGTTACAGGTTATATGGGTCAATGTTTTTTTTTTGTTGCTTATTGCAATGGCAGTGTGAACAACAGTGTCATTTTCTGGTTTGCGGGGTGATCCAAAATAACGGTGTGAACACAGCCTCTGTCATCACGGCCTCCCAGCGTGATAGGAAACAGCACCTTCTCTACCCACAGCAACAGTGAGGAGATCCTGACCCCAGTGAGCTGTGGGAGGAGCTAGATTTATCAAGGGTTTCTTTTTTTCTTCTGAACATTTTCTTTATTGTTTTCTAACATAACATACCAAGGGCTGGATCAACAAACTATATGCAAAATCATAATCCCATAGCTGGCCAATCAGCTCTCCAACACACCCCGAGAAACTCCACATGTCCAAGCATTGATTTCTTTGGCATATGTATCTTTAAAAAAATGAATAAATAGATACATAGATAAAAAGAGTGATGATTCAAGATTTACTGTAAAACAAAAGAAAAACAAGAAGATAAATCTAAATAAATAAATAAAAACGTACATTAAAATATGAGTCCAGTATTCAGGAAATACAGCGAAGGTCTAAGAAAGTGGCGACTATAAAAGAACAAAATGAACACAGGTGAAGTACCTACTTATGAGTAAAAGAGGAGTACTACGTTTTCCTTGAACATTATAAAACCACTTTTTGAATTCTCTGGGCTTGTCTCATTAAGGTTTTCTTAAAGGAAAATTGCAATCATGAAAGCTAAAAATAACTGTAAAACCCACTGATTCCTTACAATTGATTATTTCTGATCTTTACTTACAGGTTTAATATTATATTTTTGTTTGCAATCATTTTATGTGCTATATGATAACATTACAGTTACTGCAGGCAAAAGAGGTGGGGGCATTTAGTGATCTTACTGCTAACAACTACAGGAGAAAAACACAAGAAGGAGGAGAAAGAGACTTAAGAGCAAAGACAATTATTTTAGTCCACACTCGGTGAACACACAGTGTCCACACATCATCCCAACAGAGAGCTGGTTTAGTATGTTCAAATTAATGTTCAAAAACAGCTCCCTCAATGTATTCAAACCTGTGTCATATTTGCAGACGCTGTCAGCCTAAATCAGTCCGTTTCACTACTCAACAAATCACTCATTCCTTCAAACATTTGACACTGACGGGGTATGACTGCCAATTAAGAGGACTTTTCTCCCTCTCTGTCTATCAATCCATCTCCATGCGTCTTCCCTTCATTTTCTTTGTGCAGGTCAAAATAATCTCAGAGGAACACTCTCCTCATACCAAGACAGTCAATCTAAGAGACGAGTTCTTGGCATGCCCGATCGAAAAATGTATTAATATTCCACAAGGAGGCGTTTAACATTCAACTGGCAGTTTCTCAAAGTTCAAGAGCAGCCTGCACACCGATCATTTAGGCAAGACAAGTGGAATAAAAGAATAATAAATTGGTAAATGTGTCGACAAAAGCATCTGAAATGATTGGCTGTTAAACTATGAAAGAGACAACAACTGACGGTGTGTCAGCAATTTAGTACAAAGAGAGGGCAGAGAAGATTGATCCCTGAAGATTGATCTCAAGTATATATATATATAAAAAAACACACAATAAAAACCCTACATAGAGAATAACACACTATGGATAACTAAATTATATAACTCCAACTAAAATGATCCCTTCAACATTTCCTGAATACATCCTCCAAACATTAACATTTCTTAAACTAAAGACAACCTCTTGTTGGAATCATATGATGATATTAGATTCCAGTGTATCTTTAATTTTCCTGCTAATGCTGGTGGACTGTTCCTTTAAATCTGTGTCACCAGAAAATAAGCCCACAGGGGACATACAACGTATAATCAGCATTTTTGAAATAGCTCGTCTGAGTTCTTCTGCATTCTCATCTCATTTGTGTGGAATGGAAATAAAATAGTGGGTAAAACAAACAGCCTCGAGGGTAACGTAAAAGAAAATGATCTTATTATGAAGGGCGACTTTGTCGCATATAGTGGCTTTCCTCAAACAACAACGCATCTCCAAAAAGCCAACTTTTCATGAACTTCAGGTAACAGTGTCTGAACACAACCAATCAGAAAACTATAACTCATCAAATTCAGATACACAACAATTGCCTCTTTTTGACTCTCTCCATCCCTGACTGTTTCACCACCCGTTTTTCTCCCACTTTCCACCTGGTCTCTCTAGCTTGCTCTCAAGTCTGGTCCTCCAGCATGTCATATTTCTCTTTATTTTCTCCCACAACCCAAAATTGTTCTAACTGCAAGCCTCCTCTCTCATCTCTCTCTTACTTTTCCTTTCAGCTGTAAAATGCTGAAGTACATCTCAAGTTTTATTCTCTGCACTTTTTCATCCTCTGACTTTATATTACTCTTACTGCCCCGTCTCTCAAATCACTCCCCCTCAACTCTCTGTAGACTTTGCATCACGGCTCAGGATGAGTCTTAGAGCATCCCTCTTATCTGTTTCTCTGGGTGTGACCCAAATTGGTTTGGACAGAATGGCGTGGCTGCCTGTGCCAGAGGTCCTTTTGTTGGGCGATGATTCAGAAAGCTGTAGTTGAAACATTCACGCACTGAAAGGCGCACAGATAGAAGGATACAACATAGAGACAACACAGCCTGTTAACTGTCTCCCTTTGAGCTCCACAGCAAGGTCAGGCAGATTTATACATTACATGTCAGTCACACAAACAGCAGCAAATCTTTCCATGCGCAAAGCAGAGGTTTCACAGGTTGCACAGTTCAAGCAACACTTGAATCATTGCTGCTGTCAGTATAGAAAACATCCTTGAATAGTAGAGTGTTGAGCTGAAAAATTATCACACAGCCAGGACTCATGGGAGCATGACATGTCTTTGGGAGAAAATGTTTAGAACCTGTTGGTTAAAACACAAAGAACCAAGACTCTCAATACTTAGTAATACAAAGAGAGAGGAAGAAGAAAGAATTGACCAGGTGAAGAGTGGGGTCTGGCAGGATCTGTTACGCACTATGAATATCCTGCGTGCTAGCTAGATTTAGAGGCAGCGATAAACTCTACCTGGGGCACTGACTTAGATCTTCCATATTCTCTTATCAGGCACTGAGAAATAACTTTCTACACACGTACAAACACACACAGGGTGTGAAATCTAATCCCCACCTTCTGTTACCACAGCAGCCACCTGTGAAGATGCCTTCCTCGTGCCCTCATCTCTCTCTACAGAAAAACAAATGAATCACTGGTGAAGGGAGAAGAGAGAAAAGGAGGTGGAAAAAGAGACAAACAAATGAAACAACCAGGGGTGCCAGGTTGGCAGCTTATCAGCATCTAGTAACTTCAAAACAACACATGAGGCTGGAAAAAGGCACAGCTACTGGAGAATACATATGATAGTAAAGCAACTGTTGAAACAAGTACAGGCAGGTGAGACTGTTATATCATTAGAAAACAGCCTATGTTCTCAAATACTGTACTTAAGTACATTTCAGAGGTACTTGAATATTTCCACCTTATGTTTATATCAGAGGTGAGACTGAGTCATTGTATCACAAGCGTTTGCACTCAAGTCCCAAGACAAGACTGCCAAGTCGTCAGTCAAGTCCCAACTGAGAAATCTCAAGTCCTGAGCTTTGATTTTCAAGTCTTAATGTCACTGAATATAATGTAAATTTACATGAATTCTTTTTAACATCTGTATTTTTTCATGGTTCTCTCTTGCAACTTGATTGGATGCTTGCATTGGCTTAAACAAAGTGGTGCTGGGTAATGTATTTATTTGTGGTTATGCAAGATTAATTATTGCAATATAACGCTGTCGAAAAAGAGTAAACTCTGTGTATGTCACCAATGTATATTCAATTAAATTCTCTCCATCTGTTGAATGACTGCACAAGGTAGACCAAGGTTAAACCTACAGTTTAAATAAGGGCTATGTTACAGCATCAATCACTGGGACATGAAAGCCTGGAGAAGCAAAATTGTAACTGGAAGGTCACCACCTCCAATCACCAGTTGGTGGCTTTCGAAATAAGCTACTGCAGTCTACAGTGGAGGTGTTTCTGTAACTCAAATGAAATAAGAATTCTGCCCATAAAGGCAGTGGCAATAAGAGTTGGCAATAGAAAGCAAGTAGCATGAAGGACAAAAAAAAAAGAAAACTTTTGACAGGAAGGCTGCTTCTGCACTTACAAGGATGTAAGTGGAATGGGATCAGGTTATAATATCAAGGGGCTGTGCTGCAGGAGCCAGGAAAGTTTTTGACAAGAAGTTTGTTTGTTCAAATTCACTGAGCAGGGGGAGATCTGGACTGCAATGGTGAATGAAATTACCATTGACATATCCTTGAGCAATGTGCATTTGGTCATGTCAAGAGTTGTGGACGCAGAAAGAGAGAGCAGAGGTCGTGGAACCAGTCAAGGCACACAAATACATAGTAAGCCATAGAAAGTGGATCTATTGGTTGGCGATGAACAAGCCAGAGCAAATAAATTTGTAAAGTGGTCGAAATTCGGACCAGCAAAACTATACAAAACAATATGCTCTTCACAGTCCATTCTTTATCTTAGTTGTCCTAGACTGAACATTGAATCTAAAGGCTTTCTATGGTTTCTCTGTTTTGTCAGGTTCTTTATGTGTGTGTTATTTGTTTGTGTGTGTGTTCCCACAAAGAGCAGCTCAGGAAAAGCTATTGATCCATGCCATAGGTCAAATATCAAACACCGGATTATGTTTTACTCAAATCAATTGAGAATGACACAGCAGGAAAAAAAATGGCCATCACTTTTTAAAGGTAAAAAAAAAAACACTAGAGTTACAGCAGAGATAAAAAAAAAAACCCTCAACAGGAGTTATGTGCCTCTAATTATCATGAAATATTTCATTGTTTTCAGACAGAATAACTATGCTGCCAGTGTTGCCATGGAATTCTGTTACCTTATAAAAAAAATGAACAAAAAAGCACACATATAGTCTCACAATCAAAGCTGGATTATCCTGTTAATGACCCGATTTGGTATTGCTCAAGATATTATATATAACATTACATATTCTGCTGGTGGTTGTGTCAAGGCTGGCTCACTGTAATAGCTTACTGGGCCCCTAATGGAAAACTGTTATCAATTTCAAATGTGCTTTTCTTACTATGACTAGTTATATTGTGTGAAAAATGCCCACTGTCTGGCCTTTGGCAAAAAGTAGTAGTCACCTTACCTTTTGGAAAGACATATCCATGCAGCTGTTGCCCTGGTAACCCTGTTTTTGGAAGAAGATAGAAAGAGGTTTGGTGAGAACTGGAAGTCTCAATGGGTTTTGGTGTTGTTAGGAGAACAGATAAATATAATTATCTCATTACTTCTCATGGAAGTGGGCTATATGAACTGTGTGTGTTCAATGCGTCCCAAGGACGCCGTTTCCAACAGGCTCGAGGATTTTTATTGCATAAACTGGGAAACGGTGCCCACTTTTAAGCTCCCATGGCCTGCTTTATATTTTCTTTGTGGGAGGGGGAGAAAAAAAAATCACCGCAGCGATTCCAGTAAAACCATTATTGAGCCTCTTCAATCAAACCAACATTATAACAAACTTTTTGGCGAATGCACGCTAAAAGCTGCTGCATAATATTGTTTTCTATGCTGGAAAGTTACCATGTTGCCACTGGAGTGTTAAGAAGAGCTCTCTGTATATCACATGGATGTATGAACAGTGTGTATCATCCAGTTACTGTCCCGTCCGCGAATGCAAATCACTTTAATGTCAAGTTTTGCAGGAACCAGCATCACAAGTATTAGCAACCCAGCTAAACGGTGCAGGAAGTGAAGTGGCTCGACAACTTTCAGACACACGTTTGAACTTACGTCATTTTGGAAGAAGGACGCATTGATACGGGTTTTTCCTCCCGCAAAAACATGTCGACCGACTGTAAAAGCTTTGGCAGGAGAAGAGGACAATCCTACCCCGCAGAGAAGGAAGTTGCGACAGGAACAAGAAGCTGGATGAATGGACACAAAACTCCGAAGTAGGCCTGCAAACAGTAAGCCGTTTTTCATTGACATGTTATGTGTTTATGTTGTGTTGGCCGCCGTGCCACGTGCTGTGCATAAATGTTTTTGTTGTGAACTCGAGGCTTGTGTCACTGCAGCTACACAGCCTGTTATGATTAGCTTCTGTTGAACTATGGCACTGTGTCATTCACTCGGTGTGGTATGATGCATGTAGCCTAAATCTGCCCATAGTGAAGTATGTTGCAGCATATTAAGCCCACTACTTGCAGCTCTGCATGCAACACTGATTAGTAAACCAGGAGCAGAACTAAACCATGTTCAACACACTTTAATTAATTGGAAATGTGAGTTATTGGAAAGGAAAGCCGGGCATGGTGCAACATAAATCCTGTTATAATTCCAGTGTTTTTGCCTAAATATTAGCATGTAGTGTGTTGTCACACCAGACTGTACGGGAGGCATTTCTCTCCTTTGGGATCTGGTAACACTTCTGATAATAAATATAACTGCAAGATTTTTTCCCCAGCAATGCTTGTCTCAAATATATTAAAGTGAGTTGTAATGTATTATACTGAATAGACTATGCTGGCTATCAGAATGAGTGTTTTTCTCAGTATAAATTGTAACTGTATTGGCAATGTGTCATTATTACGACTAGTATTCAAATATTATTGTAATGAATCAAGGTTTATGCATAAATCTGGCATAGCAGCCAGTGCCTATCCAAGCTGTTTTTGCTGTGTTGTCCTACACTGTCCCTGATTGTTCAGGTTTTTTCATGCCATCCATCCCTTCACTCTCCTTCCTTTGCTCTGTCCTTAACACAGCCTATTGTTTTTCCTCCTGCAATTATTCTTTTCACTACTTCAATCATTCTGTTCGTATTGGCCTCCAACTTCCTACAACCAATGCATCAGTATCTTCTCCTTAGGTGTGTGTGTGTGTGTGTGTGTGTGTGTGTGTTTTGACGGACACATTTCCGCAGCGCTCATGTGTGATGAAAGTATAAATTGCATGGGGCTAAGACCTCCATTTGGAGGAAGAAGCTCGAGAGAATAGAGGAAAAACTACATACTGTAGTTCACCATTATTATTTAACAATGGCCTTGTCTCTCTCTTTTACATTGTTCAGTCGCAGTGTTTGTTAGTAATGTTTGCAGAAAAAAAGGGTTTGCATTATTTGACAGTGGTGGCACACAACAATTTAAAACATGCTATTAAAACTATGAAAAATCAGTAAGCAATTCAGATGCGTGTGCATACCTCTACCAAGGCTGCATATATCCACACAAATGGTTTTAACTTATGAAAAATAGTAAAGAAACTGTTCAGAACAGCATCTTCATCTTAATAAATGTATAAAGAATTGTATGTCCATGAATAGTTTTCATTCAAGGTAGTGTAGCAGTTAGTCCTCAGAGACCCAGAGGCAGGGCTCTTAACAAACTTTTTTCACCATCTTCACCGAGCCATGCTGGAGTACAATCTATGCTGTGCAGGAAATTACTGTCTTGAATCTTTGTTTTTCTGCATTACATTAGTTAAAGTCATTCCAATAGAATGGTTGCATGTTTGATACAATTTTCTTTTAACTTTTTTTTATATTTTAGAAAGAAACACATGGTCTCATTTACATGCATATGGAATATGAAGGATACTGTATTCATGAGTTCTTGAAATGGGGGCTGGGGCCACAAAAAACGTAGACACAGCCCTGCCAGCTTGTGTGTCAGAGTTGGAGAAGCTGGAAATGATGGCGAGAGGCACAGCATGTTGCCAAGGGCAAAATGTGATGGATAAATCTGATTGAAGCTTTGTTATGTTTAATATGGGATGAAGAGGAGTAAGTAAGTAAGTGAGTGGTTAACGTTGTTGAGCTGCAGAGTTGATTCCTCCTTGTTAATGTCACGTTCACATGATCACCAGCTCACTCATTGTAATCACAAGCATTTGCTTCTGGCGCTAATGTTAAACAGTCTTACATGAGGTAACTGATAACATTAATGTTTTTTTAGGTTGGGTTAATAAGAACTTTGTGCTTGTGTGCTACTCAAAGTGTTCTGTCAGCTTGATTTTCATCCCTGTTCATTGTAACGTTAGCAGGGTATTTTGTTTTCTTTCAACTCTCATCACAAAGACTTTTCATCCTCCACAATCTGGGGATGTTAGCTTAGCAGGGGGTCAACTCAGGCTTATGATGAAACTCTGGACATTATAATATTAAAGTATGATGGTTTGGATAACAAAAGAATTTCATATGGAATCCTGTTGATGGTTTCATTTCCATATTGTATTGATCAGAAAAACACATTTTGTGGTATTGATTTCAGCCATATTGCTGTGGGCTAATTGTAATGTGGTATAATGTAGTTTATGGTAGTTCAATGAAATGATCATGCCTTGCTTTACAGGCCAAAAGGTTATCTTTGCATATTCTACTCTGCAGCCAGAGGAATGCAAGAAAAACAAATGAAACAGGAGCGAGGCAGAAGAGTCAGAGAGTGAGATAGCTGGACTGGGCAATGATGGATATGAAAGTTTTTGACAGCGCATAAATGGGTGAGAGATCGAGCGAAGAGAAGTGAGTGTAAATGATAAGATGGGGGTTTGACTGACACCCCTCCCCTCATACACACACACACGCACACACACACACACGCACACACACTCAGTAAGAAAATTGGTGTTGTCAGCAAGCATGAGGCAAAAATACTTCATCTGCATGATATTTGACAGCATCAACTCTACCCTAAGAGTTCCTGCATCCCTATGCATTATATAAAGTTTATTTACTGTGACATGCAGTCAAAACAGTGGCAGCAGTGAGGGGTAAAGAGGAGGGTAAACGTAGTGTGAAAGTAAGAAAGAGCATAATGGACGATTCTGGTCCTTTGCAACTAATTCCAGTCAAAGATGATCATAACACATGGAAAAAGAACCAGAACAGACTCAAACGCATGAAATACATGCTCTCAACTCGGCTTAAGAGCTAGTAGACAGAAATGGTTTGTTGGTTTATTTGAAACAAATAAGAAATTCCGAGAATCAGAGCGCCAACACTGTAAATCAGTGCAAAGCTTTTGACACTGTCCAAGATCTGCAAATAGATTTAGTTTCTCTTCACGCACACACATCCACTCTCTTAACTCCCACAGCCGAGCTCTCAGCAAACCAAACACATAATTATAGTTTCTATTGAACAAAGATTGGGAGGAATTAATTAAGCAGTAGTCAAGATGGTAAAAAAACTTCTCCATTACAGCGTAACTGTTTATTCCCTCCATTGTTCAGCCTTAAACTAATGAAGGAGAGAGTTAGATAAGAGAGAACTGTCATTAATATGCAGGGACTTTTCTTTTTTATTAGATGTGACTGATCAACATCAGGATTCATAGAAATGCTTTCTTATCAGAAAGTCATTAGAAAAGACCCGTAAAGGCAGAATACCTGTTTGTAGAATCTGAGCCTCATGTGATGTTGGATTACTAATTACAATATCATAACATTAACACACTTTTAATAGCCGAAACAGTCATTTTTCCATCCCTGACAGTGTCGAGAACATCCTATCAAATCCAAATGCATATTAATGAACTCATGAGATAAAAATAAGAAAAGATGAAATAATATGAATATAGTTAAGACAACATGAATTGTTCATAATCCCCATGGGGAAATTTGGCTCATCGTCTCTGCTTCACTCAGCATCTCTAAGGGAGGCGGAGGAGAGCAGCATTAATATGGGAAATACACGCTGTCCTTTATTCCCTCCCGTCACTTTATCAAAAACAAACACAGGGGGAATCTGTTTAAATATCTTACATACGGAGGGCGGTATACAAACAATCAGTTGTGCATCTACTAAAGAAGATAATCCCTCCATATCGATATGTAGGTAGTGATGTGTGCCTTTGATTGCAAATATCAGATTAAGGTTTATTCCTTTTGCATCTCACCGCGCAGGTTTTTCTTTTCTTTTGTAGTCAATACAGGAATGAATTTCTGCTCTCTCCCCATTTCACCTCCCACACAAGTCAGGCGTCGAGCACACACACACACACATGCATATGAATTCAAATTATATTAGGACACATGCCAGCACTTATCACAGATACCACACAAATGCATGGCTGTCCGCACACTCACACACAAAAGAACAATGGAGTCTGATACTCCCCCATGTGGGAGAGAGGAAACCAGTAACCATAACAATCCATTATTTCTGTGTATACTTTCTTTTAGATTGTATTTCTCCTCCAGAATCTCTCCATCCATCTGCTGAAATCCTATTTTCATGACAAACAATAAGACACACACAGTCACTCAGTCACTGCTCCCTGTCGCTGCCAGAGAGCCAGACGACAGAGGGAGGGAGGGAGGGAGACACAAGGAGGAGGGATGGAAACCATTTGAATTGCAAGACAATTTGCACCAGTTACCAGTGTGTGCATGTGTGTGTGTGTGTGTGTGTGTGTGTGGTTTTGTGTTAAGATTGTGGCCAGGGCATCAGATGTGAATTGGTAAACAGGCAACCCAGTGTCTACTGAATGATATTTTCATGCAACCAGCATATTTACTGGAAACATTAAGTTCCAGTGCAGAAGGTGTAACGTCGTTGCAGTCCAGTAAGAAGTTAAACTGTAGATGTCAAGGTAATGACCTTTAATCTCAATATGCACTTAAAGAAAGGCAAAGTCCCCAAATAACAAACAGAAAAAAACACCCTTACATATACTGTACAATTTAGAAATTATTTGCTTGTTTGAATCATGTACTTTTGTATTTATTCAAGTTAATGAATTACACTCAATTTGGATATTTTGGAAAGCTAAATAGTTCTGCATCAAGAAAATAGTGTGTGTATTTGAATTCCCCTTTAAAGTGACCTATCATATTTTTTTGACACAAAACTGATGACATACTTTTTGTTTGCAGCAGTTAGCAGCAGATCAGAGTGAATAGAAACTAAAATACTGAAGAGAAACTAGAATACTGAGGAGAAACTAAAATACTGGGCTGTGAATGATTTAATTACAAAACTGGTCCTTAAGGGAGATGTAACCCACTTGGCACTAAAAGTTTACTAAAACAAATATTCTGGCTAAAAGTTTCAAATGATATATTGATCCAAGCCTGTGGGAAACTGTCAGCAGACTGTTGTCTGTAATTTCTTCGAAGGCTTTTCCTCTTTCACAGAGGCTACATTTAATTAGAGTAAAAATATCCATCCATTTCCATCCACTTATTTAGGGCCAGGTCATGAGAGCAGCAGGCTAAGCAAAGCATCCAGACATCCTTTCCTGGGAAACCCAGGGGTGAGCTGTATAATCTGTTCTGGGTCCACGCCGCGGCATTTACTAGCTGTTGGAGGCGCCAAGGACACATCGTCATGA
Organism: Serranus cabrilla; assembly: GCA_903364295.1. Lineage (NCBI taxonomy): Eukaryota > Metazoa > Chordata > Actinopteri > Perciformes > Serranidae > Serranus > Serranus cabrilla. The sequence goes on from CAFUXE010003094.1 coordinate 180,889, forward strand.
GATACTCAAACCACCTCAGCTGGCCCCTTTTGATGCAGAAAGAGAAGTGGCTCCACTCTGAGCTCTCTCTGTATATCTAAGCTCCTCACCTTATCTTTAGGGCCACTCTGTGAAGGAAAGTTATATTGCCAACTTATATCCACATTCTCATGACCTTAGTTGAGGATCGGACAGATGAAGAACTGGTTAATTGAGCTTTGCCTCATATTCCTGTTCACCATAACAATGACGCCAGCCTCACATGGATTATTGAATCAGTGAATTCATTCAGAAATTTGAGAGTTGGAAACCTGAGAGCAGTATAACAGGAGTAAGTCGTCTGTATGAATGAAAAGGAGCATTTTCATTTAGATATCTTAAGGTCAAAGTCAAGGTTTGAAAATGGTCATGTCCATGTTTTC
>CAFUXE010003094.1:187456-200200 GCA_903364295.1 Serranus cabrilla
AATTAAACTATGACTTTGACAATCAAAGGGATCTCAGTGAAAATGAAATATCTCTGTGCTGAATGAACACATTCACACTAAACTTCACCAGTATCCATTGGTGTTTTATATTGCTGAATGAGTAAGTCCAGTAGTATTCCTGTGCATTATGATATAAAATAATCCAATACTAGCAGTATTCAAGTTCAAACCCCATCATTCTTGTGTATTTTCCGCTCTAAACAATATTGAAGTATTTGCAAGATCCCACACTGCGGATAGGGGAAGGACTGTCTACTCTCACATACCGCAAATGTTAAGTTTCCATTTTTAGATGAAGCTGATTGTTCTTTGTATTTTCCAGCTGAATGTAGTTCATCTGTCTATCAAACACAATGAAGACGACAGAAAAAATAATGTCAGAAAATCAGAAAAAAGGGGCGAGGATCAAAAGAAGAATAACAAAAGACATGTCAGTTTTCTCAAGACATTTTAATAAGGACGTTTCTTTTTGTGGCACTGCTGGCGTGCATCCAAGGTGACCGAGTTCAAAGCCGCCTATTGACTGAGCATTGTGTACTTTACAAAAGGCTAAAAGCAAAAACTCACATGTCGGTGACATAGGAGAGGGGAAAACTTGCTGGAAAAGGTGGAAGAAAGAAAAGAAATGGCAGCAGTGGAAATACAATTGAGCTTTGAGTTGAACACGTCAAAGAATCAGAGGTGGAGATGGAGCTCACAGTGAGCAGTGGACTCCTGGAAAGACACACACTTCAGATTAACAAAGAAAAAAACTGAACCAAAAACAACTTCAATGTCAAATTGAATCATTACTTTTTTTATACAGGTATATAAAGCCATCTGCTCCATTATCATTGCGTTGATGGCCCTCCCCCCATTATTGTATGTAACAGAATCACACAGCTGGTGTTTGTCGCACACACATATGAAATTTGCATCACACAGCAGCTGTTCCACATGGTTGGAAATAATAAACTTTAGGATTTAACTTTCATAAGTTAAGTTCAGAAAATAAACTGTTTGTTGTGTTGGATTTACAAACCAGACGCTTAACCCTTGTAGGTCCCTTTGTATGAATTTGTATGCAGAATTTGTATGCAGAATTTGTATGCAGATACAAATTCGCCTGAATTTGTATCTGCATGTAAACATACAATAAAATCATGTCTTCATCAGTAATTTATGGAACAATCTGTGAACTTAAATACACTTTTTGTTTTTGTTTCAAGGCGAGAAGCGCAAAATAGCGACCACACCACAGCAGCACTGTTCCCTGACACTGATCAAATTTTAAGCTGATCTGATTTATTGTATGGGAGTTTTTTAAAGTATGGAAATGGCAAAGAACAGATATTTTACATTAAAATAAAAAAGTGGCTGACTTCTTAGTTTTGCTTAAGTCCTGAGATTGTTCATGTGCCTGGCAAATTTTGTAAATGTAGGTGAAATGTAACATAAGGGCTACTTTTTTAAAATGTGTAGGAGACGCAATTGAGACATTTTTCATACATTTCAATTTTCACCACCACAGGCATCTCTAATACCTGAAATGCAATTCATATGCATGAATACTAATTGCCTTGCATTGCTTTACAATAGAGGCCTGGCAGCGGTCTGTGCTTGGGCCCTAATCTGTTGGTTCCTGTGGACTCACACAGAGTTACAGACCTTTTATCCGGCCTTCCACTGTGGTATTATTAAATATTTGGGATTTGGAAAACGTTGGCATTTGGTTTGCTCAGAAGAATACACATGAAGGGGTCAAGACTGGTTGGTATAAAGCAGTTAGATGGATTTTCAATTGAACGTATTGTTGAACAAGGCCTCTGTCAGAAAAACGTTATTGTAGAACACCTGACCCAATTTTTTCTTCCAAAGTCATCATTGAAAAAGGAATTAGGAAAGACTCATATCTGACTGAAATGGTGACAGACAGGTGAAAATAAGGGGTCAACACATCCTGTGTAGAGGACATGTTCTATGCCTTGCTGAGGGCAGCTGTCAAAGTTGACATCTTCACTGTCATGAGGGACATAAGGTAGAAACAGAAGGCCTTGAACTGACTACCGTCGGCTTCCTGAAGTCATTCATGTGATGAAAATGGTTTTTAGACACTGACTCGGAACCAATAAAGCCAAGATAAATTACAGCCAAAATCCAAGGCTTCTGCCATAAAGGTGACCGGCTCCATGAATTTAAAACAGTATTCAGGACTTCAGAAAGAAAATAATACCAAAATGTCAGTATTTATTTCCCAGACTGATGTTTTGTGAGACAGTAAATGCAGCATGTTTTAGTTTAGAGCCGTCACTTCCACATTAACGGGGATGCATGCAGGTGGAAAGTCACTGTTTTCCAGAGCTGCCAAAAGGTGCGTGAGAGTGATTAGTTGAACAGCTACACACAGGGATTAGACAGCAACCATCTTAAGTAGACTAATTTTTGTAAATACAACGTTTCTTATAGTCAAAGCACTCAGACATCTGACAGCTCTGACAGCCTCCATCCGTCATCATACAGAAACATTCCTGATTTTAAACTTTTCTTCTTAAAATCAGTGTCTTTATACAACCCGGTCTCACCAATCTGGGTACAAATCCCACAGTCTTACCTTACAATTTGCATGCAATGCATATGCCAAAATCAAATTTCATGTGTATATGAAATGTTCATATGCATGCAAAATACTATTTTGCCGTCTGCATTGCACATAATTTGATGGTCTAAATTTATCTTATTTGTTTGCAGATTCAAGAGAATGGGCTGCTTCATATGAAAACCAGTATTGTGCTTCAGTCACTGTTCAAAGGTGACAAAACCCAGTTAACATAGTGATGTTTGTGACACAAATGACAAAAGTTTCAGAACAGACATTTAGATTAGCGGCAGTTATAATCCACAGTCCACGCAGAGCAATAAACACCAGTCGAGTACAATGTCCCGTTCTTCAACTCTGAATCACATGATTCTTCTGTTCAGCTGCTGAGCTGAAATGATAAAGTAAATTTTCATTACTTCACAGCAATTTCACAGCTCCTTCTGTTCTCTGTGGTGGTTGCCTTGGCTACGCTATCACGGGGGGGTTTAAATGAAGTAAGGTCTTCTGTTGTTGATAAATGAGAAGAGGGGATGCCAAATAAACAGTGGAGTGTGTTTGCACGTGTGTGTGTGTGCGTGTGTGTGTGTGTGTGTGTGTGCCTGCCTGTGTGTAATGACTGTGAGGATTCTTCATCAGACACCGAATGGTTGAGCTGATAAGAGGGGAACAGAGTGGAAAAAGTCAATGATGTGGGTTGAAAGTGTGTGTGTCTAATCACCACATGATGGTGTGAATGGCAGATGTAGAGGAAGTATTGAGACACACACACACACACACACACACACACACAGAATGATCTGTCTGACCACTGTCCTTTACTGGGTTAATGAGGTGATTGACAGCCTGGGATGCTGTCGTGGTGGAGTGGACGGACACAGATGGCAGTTGGCAGATATGTAAAAAGTAAAAAGAAAAAAATTGAAGAATTCGTTTCTGGATCAACATTTTTGCTTAATACACAAAATCCACTTGTGGTACTCCTTATACAAGGACAAGGATCTTGTGACTCCTCAGCTATAATTAAACACTGGGGCATTTGGTATGACTGCTTTACTTGGTTATTGAATCATTTAGGCTGGTCTCACATTTAAGCATTTTGTTATGTTAAAGTGCTGAGAAATAAGCTTCACTTTCTATAGTATAATGGCCCCAGTTTTAAGTGTGCTACGAGTGAATTTATTTCACTTAGAGTAGAACATTAACACCACAGCTCGCATGCTACTTAGTATTTATTTTCCTTTATTTGATAACTGAAGATATTTGTCTTTATTTTCCTTATTTAGCGATAAAAAATGCAGAACTCAGCGTCATCTGTAAAAATAATCTCTGTGAGCTGAACTTCAGTTTACCGACCGTTGGGAACGCTCCATTTCCAACTTCTTCTCTAACTGACATCAGCCTGTGATGGATTTTTATAGATGGTCGTCTTATGTCACTGCAGTGTTTACATTTCACACCCTGTTATAAGGAGCTACATGCTAACATCAGGAAAACATGTAATCCTCATTTTTCACATCATATTCCTACTACAACTTGTTTAATCCAGTAGTGTAGAAACATTTATTTTTAATTATTATTATGTTTTTTCATTGTGTGATATGTTATTGTCATTCCTCCGACTGCACTGACTGCAGAGCACCCTGTAATTAAAACAGTTTTTTGTCGTGTGCATATATGGGTGTAAGTGTTTACGCCTCTTCATGTGTTCCAGGCACATATGTTGTTTGCTCAAGTCAATAGTTTTTTTTTTCCTTGGCACATAGTTCTGTTTGACCTTAAATAAGATTCTATGAGAAGAAGAGTCTATGTCTGTCTTTAATTGTGCACACAGCAACACATTCACTCTTTACAACATCTGTCATCAGCAGCTGCTTGTAGGTTATTTTCAAGGCCTTTTCAATTGATTGATTTCCCACAGAAAAAAAAAATTATATTTGTTAATTTTGCACCATGAACAAACCAATGTAAAACACGGTATTAAGGCAAGAGCAGAACCATAGTGACACATAAATAGCTGAAATATAACTTTTTTTAAAACTCAGCATGAAATCTACATGTGTAAATTACATTCAAAAAGGTGTTGGCTGACACGAATAAATCTAAGACATTCCTGCAGAGCGGTGACTCACACCACTACGTCACTGTGTCTTCTACAGACCCAGATCTGCAAGAATATTTTATAGTTATGTGAGCATGATTATTATCCATCAGTAAACAGTAGTAGAAGAAGAGATTGTGCCAGAAAGAAAAAAAATAGAAGAGATGGAGCAAGAGAGAATGAAAATAATAAAGCTTGTGGCCAAAACTTTGGCCACCCATGAGAGGAATTATGTCTTCAGGAATTACATTAAATTGGGCAACTTATAATTGTTCTTAAATGTTTTCTGAACTTCACAAGACCCGTTTCTATCTCCTGTTTAGTGCATTAACAATTTTTTTTTTTTAAAACACCTCAAACTAGCATAAAACCTTATATGTGCATGTTAGAAAGTTTTGTCAAATTTAGTTTTTTCTATCAAGCTTTTCTCATGTGAATCTTCAAAATGTGCAGAGAAATTCTTTAATGGACACGCGACCTTTGTCAAATAAAATCAGAAAGAAGAAGAAGGAAAGAACAGAATTTAGTATAAAAAATGGAGATTAGAGCAAAAAGTATCTGGTGTTTCTTAACATCAATCAAAATGTGACATGGACATGGATCCGCACAGCTTAAAAACTTGAATAGAAAAATGCAGAATGACCAGCAGAGTACTATAAGAGGGAGAATGAAAAGGCAGAGGGAGTGTAAAATGAGAAAGAAGCACATTACAGCCGAGGTGTTTGACATTCAGATCTCAGCTACTTTGAGATTCTTCCAGCCAACCCGTGTTTGTGTTTTTCTGCCTTGTCTGTCAGCTTGAATGACTTGGTTCTTTCGGGCTGCATATAAATATGTGTGAAATTTCCTATTTTAGAATAGATCAATCAGGATTCTGTAAGCGTCAATGGGAAAAGTCACACTCGAACAGCGGTGTCTGGATCGTGGAAATAGCAGAAGTTAAATGTGTTTCATCAGGAAGTTAGACTGTCTGGGTGACATGATCTTGAACAGGGTATGTACAGGTGTTCGTTCAGTTCTGATGAATAGAGATAGTTAGTAGTCAGATAGTATTGTGTAAGACACTACAGGCAAGGCCGGAGAAACACCAGCTTGAGAAAAATGAATGTTTGATTCGGCCACTGAAATGTGCATGATTGCATATCCATCTTCCTCATCCCATCCTAGAACCTAAAAATGCCCTTTGAAACTTCAGGATTCAGACGCTGAACATATCTCAGCATTTGTGTAAGTACTGATTCTTAATGATTAGATCCACACAGACTTTTATGCATCCGACGGAGAGTTCTGCCTTTCCAAAAACTCAGACGATGACCTATTCACCTCTGAAACCTTTGCTCTGCACATTACTGCTGAGGTCTGTGTTAACAAATCCATTAGTTTGTCATGGGTGATGAAATCCAATTAGACACTCCCTGAGGTGCCGTCCCTCTTTTCCTCCTCTCCCCCTCCACTCATTTTTGCCTCCCCTTTCCTCCTACTGGTCTCCATCTGTTTTTCTTTCTCCATCTCTGTCTTTCTCTCCCTCTTTCCTCTTATTTATGTCCACTGACTTAAAAGTCTGGTGTCATTTAACATTTTATGGCCCTGGTCGCATAAGTGAGTTGAACTGAATTGGAGCTAAAAGCATTTAGACTAGGGTTAGCCCATTACCATTTCAACTTGTGTAATGTCTTTAACTTGAAATTGAGATTTGATGGGAGCTCTGGGACTTAAAGATTTGAAGCCTTTGGTGAAGGGTTGTTAATATAATATGGAAGGAAGATGAAGGCGAAGAATTCAACCCCTGAAACTGATGACTGTGTGTGGGCCTGTAGAGAGAAGACAGGATTTTTCTTCTTCTTCTCTCCGGTTTCTCTCTCTTTTTGGTGCTCCAGTCAATAAGGATTTACCTAATCATCCAGATTATAACTCATAACTATCAAATATGTTTGAAATTAGTGAGGCAAGTCCTATGAGTCTGCTCACAGCTTGGGAGATTTTTTCGGAGGGATGATTTGACGTCGATAACTACCTCCTTACTTTCACAGTAAAGTTTAAGTTGATCAGCTGGTTTGTTTGTTGATAGATTTCGATCTTTGTAAATCCTTCCAACACGGTCAACAGTGATTCTCGATTCCTAATCTGAACTGAACTCATAGACGCACATGTTATTGGATTTATCCTTTTAAACGATGAAACATAAGTAATGTTAGTCAGTGCAGAGGGATTCTGTGTTCATCAGTGGCAGTCAGACGGAATGGGATGGATTCTCACTGGCACTAAAGTAGGAATCATTTAAGTTGGAGTGGTTATTCTCAGAGGAACTGTGTGATAGAAACCCATTTCTCCATTCGTCCAATTCAGTAAAACTCTTTCTGTGTGTGTGTGTGTTTGCGTGTGTGTGTGTGTTAAATCCGAGATGCTGCACAACAAATATTTGCATTAATATTACAACCAGGCAAAACCATGTGTGGAAATGGGGAAGTCTTGAGGCCCATGAATAAAATGAATAAAGCAGGCAGTAAATCTTTAATGCTGTTTAGCTGCAACATGGGACCCTCACTGTGACATCATCAGTTGGCTCTTCAAGCATGACTTTGCCAATTTCAATATTGATGCAAATAATTTGGTGGCTTTTGTGTCCTTGCACACACACACTTGCACGCAGAGGACAGCTTGAAAGACATTTAGCCAGCCATCAGTTAGCCTTTAGCTTCAGTAATCATTCAAGAAGGATTTCCAGCGGGAGGGACTGTACATTACACCCTCATGACTTATGTAGTATAATAAAAGGTTAAAAGGCCTCGACAGTCTTAAGATTAGTTAACACCACTGCCTTAGGGAGGACTTTCTTCTTCCTTAGCTGGACACATGGGCTCTTTCCTCTTGTTTCACTGCGGCTCAGTTATATCCAATCTGTGTGAGATGGATCAGATAACACGGGAACAGATGTTGATGAGGGAAGATCACAGAGGAAGGACTATGAGCAAAGGAATGAAATAAGGAAAGCATGAGTGAATTTCCAAATGGGATGGGTCTGATTTTCTGTAAAGAGGGGTGGAATGAGGTGATGAAGAGAAGACAGTCTGCAAGCCAACATTTAAGAGCAAGCAGGCACATATTTGTAAGACAACGATTGATTCATTCATTTCTGAGTTGGCTGTTTTGGCAGCTTCTTAGCACTTTTACCCTGTGAGACGTCGCTTGCCAAACATTTTTGATTAGCGAGCTGCAGTGGGACATGGCCCCCTCTGGACAACAGTGTGATGTGTTTTTTAAAGTTAAGAAAACTTTTGTCAATACAACATCTCTCTGTGCTTTCTGCACTGGCATAAAAATGTATATAGATGCATAAAACAAATGCATAGTGTGTCTTCTCCTGCAACTAAATTATTTCCCAAACGTGTTGTGGTGACGAACCTAATTGGTTCACATGCAGCCAACTTTAGAGTCGCAGTGAGGTGGACAGGGTGATGGTTGGTGTACAAAATGCAGGAAAAAAACAGGTTTCCATACACAGTTCTGTCTGTTTCTTCTAAGATTTCTTTAAAATTAGAGAACATACATTTTCCTTTTCCTGATCCAGGCACAATCACAGTAACTATGAGTGAGCATCACTTCATTCCCCCTCTTCTTCTCTCCCTCTTTCCTCTCAATCTGTTGTTCTCTCTGCTCGTACCTCTTCTCTGACTTCCCACTCCTCATTTAAAACAATCAAGGAAAAACCTTAAGTCAGCAACAAACTGCACTGTCAGTCAAAATAACTCACTCTTTTCACAGAAACAAGAACTGCCTTTATTCCCCATTTTCTCCGACTTATTTCATCTGCTACAGTACCTGTCTCTCCTTTAACTCACTCTCTGTCTTATCAAGTTATGCCCTGTTTTCCAAACTCTTTTAAGCAACAAAAGGATGGAGGGATCAGCATCTCTGCCAGTCTGCTTGAAACATAAAATGATTTACATGAGATAAGTAGTGTGTAAAAGTTGAGGCAGCAAAAACAACGGAGAGAGAGAAAATGAGAAAGTTGTAACAACTACTGTAGGTAAGACGGGAGAGGCTGAAATAGGCAGAAACAGAAGTAAATGACAGGTGATACACAACTGTGTAAGTCCCTGAGTTCTGCTTCATCAGTAATCTCATAAACCATCTTTACTAGTTAATCTCGTTGCATCTGGAAAAACTGCAATTGAAGTTTGAAAACTGGAGCTGGAAAGCTGGAGTCATTGTGTCTCGTCAGCACATGGTGCTGGTGATGAAGCTGCTCTAAAAGTTGCAGAAAAGAGAACTGTACAACTTCAGAGACTGGAAGTAGGGAAAACGTCCAGTCAAAGCTGTATTTTATTTATTTATATAAAATAAATCAGACAACTTATGCACTCCAGCTGTTTTCTGCCCAGCAGCTGGAAACATGCAGTTCCTGCTCACAGCATGGCGCCATTAACTGTGAAACGAAAGTCACGTCATTCTCCGATGTATTGGGAATGTATTATGGAACAGTGCAAAAGCTGTTGAAAGTCACTTTTTTTATTGGAAGTTAACCTTTTCCCAGCTTGCAGTCTTTGTGCTGCAGCAAGGCGACAAATGCTGGAAATTGACACGGAAATTACGTTTGTTGATCATCTTATGTGACTGTGGATAAGATGGCAAATTTCCCTTATTTCTCCAGTTATAACAGTTTTCCTTTAGAGTAAATAGAAAGTTTGTTTCTGTAATTTAGATTGTTTCAGTGTTTTCTAATAACAAAGAATGCTATGTTCTGTAAAAAAAAAAAAAAAAGCAATATATGTTAGTTTGTTACTGGGTTAGAGTTGGTAATAATGTAGTTACTTTTTCTTGCACAAAGCATTTTAATTTGTCTCTTTAAGAATGACACTTAATGTTTTTCCTAAACTGCGGAACTTACTTAAGGGTGTTGCACAGAATCTCTTAATCAAGTAAAGCCTGAAGGTATTTACGGCACCGTTAGAGATTTGCAGTAATAGCATTCTATCGTTACCATGGAGACTGTAAATTTGCGTGTCAGTTAGCATTCCGTTCTACTTTCTCAGAGTTTCCCTGATGAGTCGCTTAAATGGCAGAAGAAAAGGAAAGAAAACCATATTGGTCGGAGGAAGAAAAAACATATTTATAGAAGAATTCAGTGAAAACAAAGAACATACTAAGAAGTCAAGAGGTCAAGTTAAGGAGTTTAAGTATAAGACCAAAACAAAGAGGAAACCTTAACGAAACCTGAAGGAGAAGACTTGAGGATGTTTTGTGTAACCAGTTTTATTTTAAGAAAACTTTAACTCGGATTTAAAGGGAAATCTGAAGGTGCTTTGTGCAGCTGGCCCCAGGTACTATTCTCAGATGTAGGGGGTGGCTTGTATTCAGTTTGGCTTCTTCTGCTTCTGCAGGCCTTTTTCTTGTCCTACCAAAGCAGCTGCTGTTCTTTAAAGCTCTGCAGATCCTTCTGGATTTGAAACCTCCAGGTGTCCCTGTCTGTTGCTGAACCATCATCTGCAGAGAGGAAATCTCTTAGATTGACTAACAGTTTGGTTTTGGCCCTCAGCCTTGACTTGTTTACCAGCTCCTTGTGATGTCTGGTTTGGATGTTGATGCCTGCAGTAGATCGACCAAATGCCTGCTTGAGCAGCACAGCAAAGAAAGACAGAGTATGTGCGAGGACACAGCCGTGCTTTACTCCACCGAGGATGTCAGATGCATCAGAGGTAGACCCATCATAGACAACAGCCCCCCTCATGTTGTCTTGGAAGGACTTCATCATGCTCAGAAGTGTTGGGGGTGGGTGTGTCTCTCTGGGATGCATTAGTATCACACGCTATACACACAGTGCCAGTCCAAACAAAAGACAGATACGACATTAATGGGAGGCAGCTGCCCTCCAGGGAAATTATATTGTCAGAAGTAAATCTGTGTTGAAAGTGACTGTGATGAGAAGGAGAAAGGTGCAAAGCAATGTGACATTGCTTATACTAGAAGGAGCAACACAAGGGAGGAGAGGAGAAAAGACTATGATCAGTACAATACTGTGTCAGAAGCTACTGTAAGTGGCAACACAGAGTGGGAACACATAGTTTCCAAAAAAAAATAGGGAAGGCGTGTCGTCAGACAGGAGATAGAAATAGAGGAAGAAGAGGTAAAAAGGACTGAAGGACAGAGGGAGTAGTTTCAAACTAATGTAGTTTTGGTACTGTATCACTAAAAGCATTCATTCCAAAAAAGAGGATAAAGGTGTCTTTTAAGTATAAACAAGGTTTTCCCTTTTTTTAAAACAACATAATTTTAGTTTTAGTGGTTTTCATGTTTAACTATTTAGTGCAGCTAATTACAACTTCCATGATACATCTTTCAGCCAAAGCGCACCTAAGCTCGGGGAAACGTAAAAAATATTAAAAACTAATGGTAGGATGTATGTAAAACATGATGCACTGAAGTAAAGTAACTACAAATAACATTGTTTACTTTTGGTGTCACATTACATGTTAATATAGCAGCACATTGAATGCACTGATACCAACCTACAGAATCTACTAGAGGAGAGAGGAGATGATAACCGGTGAAACACCCATTCCATAGTGTGATAACGACCAAATTGGCTGCACAATCTCCCAAACACCCCAGCACTATTTCTGTCTCCGAGGGTGAAAACTGTATTCCAAAGGGTGGGAAAATTTAGAGAACAGACGGGAGACCTAAACCGACAAAGTGACAGAGCAAATATAGAGGTGCTGGCTGCAGCTAAGAAGCAGGTAATGAATAAAAGAGACAAGAACGAAAGGTAGCAGTAAGTTTGAACTGCTGAGTGATTGCTGCATCAGCTTTGCAAGTACAGGAATCCCAAACCAAATGAAAGCCTTCACTCTCCACCACTCGTCGTGTTCCCACACAATGAATGTGTGAATGTGGACAACAAATCTTTTCGCTTCGACTTGCTCGTTGGTCTCAGCTATTCTCTTTAACTTCCTGTCTCACAGTTTTCTAGCTGACAGACTTTTCTGTTTCCATCTCATCAGCACTGTGCAGGATATGCTTGTATAGAGCTCACATTATGAGCTGTTAATGGCCCACCTGTTTCTCTGCTGCAGCTTTGTGGGTGTGTTAGTGTGTGAGTATCCACAACTATTAATAACTTCAGAAGCTAGGAGTTGTGGAACCTGTAGCGGGAGAAACATGCCACATATCTCTCCAGCTCGTGTTAAATCTGCTTTTCGGGACACATTTCTCTCTCCTCCTCTCCTCTCCTCCTCCTTCATGATCATCTGAATGCAGGAATGGACAACAGAGTTGATTGCCTCTGTCCTTATTTAAATGTAAATGGTTAATCAGTATGTGGTATTGGCGGGGGGTGGGATGGCTCGTAATAAATAACATGGTAATTGAATCCATACATTTGCATTGATTAGCTGCGTGGTACTAATGAAAGTTTCAGAATGGAGAGATACATGGATGTATCATCATTTACTTTATGGAGTAAGGGAGAAAATACCCACACTGAGCTTGATTTGAGTAAGTAGAGTTCCCTGACAAGGCCACACTTATTCAATTTGATTGATTGCTGCGCTGCAATTAGGGTTGTACCAAAATCAGGCTTTGGCTGCTAAATACGGAGATGCAAGTATTTAATTTTTTTAATATAGACTATCTGGCAATCAGAAAATCCATTGGCATAAGTTTCAGTGAATATTTCAGTCATATCAACGTCAGGCACACCACAGTTACTTAAACAGTTTCCCCCTTTTTTTAAGTCATCTTTCCTTGATCTCAGTTTTGTCTTTACAGTTTTCATTCTTTTATGATGGATGGATGGATGGATGGATGGATGGATAGTGAAAACAAAGATTTCTTCTCTCCCCTGACAACTTTGCCTCACTTTTTTTATATACTTTTTTTCTGTCTTCAAGTTATTTTTGTAAAGATCTTTTGCCCTATCAGCTCATTAAAGCTGCTCTACAATCCGGCAATCTTTCTTGTCTCTGAATTTTTTGGCCACAGAGAGCAAATGTCCGAGAAAAGGAAAGTTCAAAGTCTGTGAGTGTGTGAGTGTGAGTGTGAGTGTGAG
>CAFUXE010003094.1:202514-215904 GCA_903364295.1 Serranus cabrilla
GTGATTCAGCTAGAAGGGGGACCAGCTTCAGATGGGTTGCTGTAAAAGAGCTGACTGGCTCACAGCAGCCCGCTGGAATTAGACCCATAAAACCACAGACTGTTCGGTCTCTAGCAGGTGATCCAGATAGACTGTCCCAGACACAGCAAACACACACACACAGTGAAAAATACACAATGGACACTACAGTAAAGTGAGGTCACAGCTATTTCCACATTAAATTTAACTAGAGACATGAGCACCAAGATGAAATGAGAAAGTAAGAAGGGACAGACCTCAGATCGACCCGACTATCTACACACCTGCCCTATATTCATTCTCTTTTCCACAATCCTCGCTATCTGTTATCTTTCTCCGACCATTACTCTAACACCATAGCCGCTAAAATGACCCTTCTCGGGAAAGGGTCCAACCAAGCCCAAAGGAAAATATCTCTTCTGATTGGCCGTGGAAAAACATGTTTCGCCTTTCAGAGGGGAGATGTGGATCTGCTCCATTGTTCCGGTGTTTTGCCAAACATCCTGCTTTAGGCTTTAAAGGGCGTTCTGATGTGTTGCCTTTTAGAAGGAACAAAAGTTTCAAGTTTAGCCCCTTTACTAGCAGGAACATTTCCAGCAAACAAGCTCTGATAAACCTGCTGTGACAGACAGAGTCAGCAACTACATGGTGAACATATTTAATCACCTAGCAAACTAATAGTGCTGATATTTTTCTTGGGAACTAAAGTTCAACTAAGTACTGCATTAACCATATGAAAGCTAATGTTGTTTTTCTATTTCTGATTATATGAAACAAGCCAAATACTGCCTTAAAAACTTCAGTCACTCAAGCTATGTGATTGGGCTTTGTTGCTTCCTTTTAAAAAGGAGCAGATACAGTAAAAACACAGCATCTCTATAACCTCTGAGATACTGAAGCTTGGAATCTTATAACAGCAGTGAATTTCTGAAGAGGGCTCAAGGGAGTTTTACAGTCATGTTAAATCAGCACTTGAAGCTTTTTGTACAATCTCTGAATTCAGATGTCGGAAACCCTCCACAGTGATTCATTCGGGGTCACAGAGGAGCTTGAAAACACTTTCAAAGGCTCGACTGTAAATGCAGATTTGTTTTGGCTGCGTCTCTCTGAGCAGAAAGCATCTCTGAGGGTTTATCTTTGGAGGTTTAGGGAGATGCTGTGAATAATCAATAACACCAACAGTGGCCACTTGGATGGACAGCCCGTCACTTAAAAGATGGACACTTTGTGATTTGACATCCAAAGTGGTTTTTCTCCATCTCCTCAACCAGAGACTACATTAACTGCCCTCACAGTTGTGTGATTTTAACTTCTGCTTCAAAGAAAAATGCCCATGGACCCTTGACTAAAATGGACAAAAACCAAAGTGATGCTGAAGCAGCCCAGCAGATCTCTCAATCTGGCTCCAGGTTGATGACTTTTTCTCATCCATCTGGAAAAAGCCTCGGGAAGACTATTTTTTTCTTCTCCTCTCCTGTCATAACAGCAGTGGTTGTATCAGGGTGACAGCCATTCGGTCCTCGTGACAAGCTTCACAGGCAACAATGTAATGAGACGTGAAGGCAGAGCAGGAATCTTTGCCACAAATGTTTGTAATGCAAACAATATCCATCACAGTCAGCTTCTCTCTGTCTGTGCTTTTCTGAGTGTGTGGTCTTTGTGTGTCTGCTACACAGATGCTCTGAAGGAGAATGTCTCCCCGGGATAAATCCCAGGATGACTCTTCAGGCACAGAGCTGAGCCAGAAAGAGGACAGCACTGAGGAACAGAGTAAAGAATAACAGATTTAACTGTCTCTTGCTGGTCAGACAGTCCCTGTGTAAATTCAGACGTTGTGCATTGGGATTGCTTTGCAATGACAACATTACCAGAACAGGTTGCGCATGTGTTTGTGACAAAACTACAGTAAAGTTATACAGTGAATTCACCAGATACAGCTTTTGGGGTAAAATCCTCGAGTGCTGTGTGTTTTTATAGAACAGTCACGCCTTTTGAACTCCACTAGCTTTTAAGGGTTATATCAATGCTTATGCACTTTGGTGACTGGCCAAGTAAATATAAAACAGTGATGAAATGAAACCCAGACTGGGCCTCAGAGAAAAAGAGAGGTACAGTTACAAATCACAGCTGCCACATTCCCAGCCTGAGAGTATAGTATTCACAAAGGAGCTGCCAGCAAAGAAACACACACACACACACGCAAACACACACACAGTCTGGGACAGTGTAACTTTTCATTTTTCAAGTTTTAGCTTTTTGAAAGTTGAGAAAATCTCATTTATCTTCAACTCTTTGAAAATACGACTTTGTGTGCCCTGTAGTCCTGACACGTTAAAGTAAACAAAATAAAAATGACCACACTGCAGTTGGCGGTTGTGTTTTATTCGATTTATCAATGTGAGTAGATTTAGATAACCTGTAGAAACTGTTATAATGGGAACATGGGAATAGATGGGGAAAAAATGCGGGGTCCTTTTAAAGGGAACAGCAGAGGTTTGAGGATTTAAAGTTTGTATGTACCGTAAATGAAGGAGACTTCTTTGGTAATTGCCAGTCAGAACTCATACATTCTGAATCATGTTCAATTAAACATCATGAATCTCTAAACTAAATAACTAAATGATCCACTGAATCAACTATTATTGAATCATCTACAAATCCGTAGTGTTCTTTCAAATAGAAAGTCATGTACATTTGGACCATAGATTGTGCATCTCTGTATCTAACTGTATGAGGTTTAGACATCCACACATTCAAACATATATATATATAATGTATAATATTATATATAATGGCTGGACTGGCGACAGAAAATCAGACAATAATGCATCTATTTTGCAATTTTGTCACTAATAAGCACCTCTGTATTAACCAAGGCAGCACATAAGTCACTGACACACGGACACATACTGCACATTGTTGCTGCTCCACCTTATCAGAGACTTTGAAGGCTGATGTATCAATGTGTGTTCTCTGCTGTGAACTCCAGCTGCCTTCCTCTCCCTCTGTGTCTCTCTCTGTTAACCATGGGAACCGGGTAAGAGGGCAGCAGAAAGTGATCCCGGGGGACGATTGGACTGATGAAACATGGCTTTGAGTGGTGACCAAAAAACCCACATACACAAGTGGCTGAAAATAGGCTCTGTGTAGGGCAATGGTCCTAACTTGTCGTGACAGGATGAGGTACTCTGCAATCAGGGAGGTACCTTACAGCTGAGCTGCTGCCGCTTCTCATTGAGGGGAGCTAGTCGGTGTGACTCGGGTATCTGATGGAAATGCCTTCTGGTTACAACAGAGCTGGGGTTGACCTGGTACACAATAGAAAGGCTGGATTGGTGCACCCGGGATTTGATTAGCGGCTTGGAAATGGACTTAAAACAGACTAATTTCAGTGTCATCTAGATTAGATTTAGAGACTTGGATTTAAGTCACAAATAAATGACTTTAGACTTGGCTTGACAAAATCGAAAAAGACGTGCAACTCGAGCTCGACTTTAACACTAATGATTTGTGACTTCACTGGTCTTGAGCCTTTTGACTTGAAAATACTTGATACCTTCCTCCAAACCCAAAGATTTAAGTGTTATTTGACAAACGTGTCACATATCAGTCAATTTCTCTTCACTTCCTGAATCAACACTATTAATTCACAGCATCAATTTACGTCAATGCTGTTTATTTCCAGCAGGACAACTCTCAATCCTCAGATCCATTTACTTTGAACAAATACAGCAACATCCAAACATGTTACAGGAGGAAAAAAGAAGAAGTAAATACAAATGTTCAAAAGCATTTATGATTTTCATAAATGTAATATATTACTCTGTCGCTATAATGGCATTATATTTGGTGAAGTGCACATTATTAGTGTCAGGCTCAAAGTTTAGGACTTGGGACTTGATTTCAAAATACTTACAACTTGGAAAACAATAAGTCTGATATTCACATGGAGCTGGGCCTTCATGTATGAAATTCTGACAAAGTGTAGAATGTAGAAAATGTCCTTTTAAAGAAAAGACAAAGGAGGCCAGCTGGAGTTTTACTGAACTAAACTAGTTTAAGTTTGACCATATAGTCACATTCCATATAACTTTAATTTTATATGACTGGTTGAAACATCACATTTTGACATGATAATCTGCTAATTTAATGTCTCTTTCATTACATTCTGACAAGTAACACAGAAGCTATTTGCCATTTTAGTTTTATTACTCAGTACAGGATAAGCACTTCCATGCACTTTACTGTATATGGGACATGCACTTTTAAATGTCAGCCAATTGTGTTGCTGTAATTCAATGAAAAAACATATACATGCACACCCATGTCTCTGCAGTGATCTATATGTAAATACGCTGCACAGCTGCATTCAGTGAAGGGCACTGGCTTAATGAGCCTCGAGCAGCAGTCAAGAAGGCGCCTTTCAAAGAAAATCTATGTCTACAAGCAACTGGCTGGGATGGCCTGCTGGCAAAGTGATGGGGGAGTCAAGAAAAAATCAAAGATCCACATCAATTTGAGTTTCAATGTGCTCCAAGTATTGATCAGCTGTAACCCAGCTCACCTTAATGCTCATGGTCTATGGGAAAGTGCAGGGGGAAACACAAGTCAAGGCTGTGTCTTCTCAAGAGGACGGATCCAACCCAGCACACACATAGACACACACAAGTGAATTCACATCACTCATACCACAATACCATCAATACATAATGTAGTGTAACAACATGGTCATCTAGTGATACACCCAGCCATGCTGCTGCTCTGTTTTCTGGATGAAAACTGCCACCAAATGATATACGTTTTGTTTTTAGTGTTAGACTACATTTATTAAGGTACCCAGGGGGATATCACACAGCATAGTGCCATATTATATACTCCTTGCAGCTTATAAATTGTGGAGATGAGACAATGTGTGTCCTTATACCAGTAGTAGGAGTTGTATTCTGCAGGAATGGTGTTTTTTTTTGGGACTGGCACTTAACACAAGAGCAGAGAAGAGAGGGAGGCTACTCCCACATGTTGATGAAATGCACTGAGAAAGGATGTGTCAGGCTAACGCAGCAGGGGAGCAGTGATGTATTGACGGCTGTGAGCTCCCTGTGGATACACTGGAAAGTAAAAGAACAACACTTATTTCTTGGTCCCAAATCTGCTGTGGTGACATGTCGCCAATACTTAAAATCACACAAACCAACACTGCTACTTTGCATCACCTACAGTAATTTAATCACTTAAGCACTGCAGATGAATGCATTCCTTGGTTTGTATAATGTTTAAATACCACTTTTATTTTCATTGTGATTCAATATGAAAGCCTTTTCAAATTACAGGAAACAATTAGATTATTTAAATAAGCTGTAACTAACTGAACAAACAGAAGGTGTGAAAGAAAATCTTACATTTCATACATCTGAACCATATAGGCACAGCGAAGGAGTCGGCAGTCTTCAGTTTGGTGACATCAGAAATGTGTCTCTGCTTTTTGATGATGGTGCAGTTCTGCTGGGGTAATAAGACTGTGACCTCCAGCTTGTACGAAGCCAGTTTGCAGTCTAGTATAAAGATGTTGGTCAGCACCTCAAAGGCAGAGGGTATGGTCCTCTGCTGCTGAGTTGTGAGTTCACAAGTGAGGGTCAGAGCAAGCGTGAGGTTGACAAGTGGATTGCTCTATTGTTGGCAGTGATGCAGCCATCGTACCCTAGTGCCACAATAAAAACGGAGCTCAGGAGTTAGCAGTTAAAACCCAGTCTTTGTATAGCTTTGCATCGTGACTTCATGAATAACATACAGACACAAGCAAAATTGTTTCCATTAAAAAAAACAAACCCTAACTTCTTAGGTAGCGAGTGTGTGAGTGCAGCTTCTGGTCAGGTAGCAAGTGCTTCAGACAGCATGGTCAGACAGCGAGTATTGTAACCAGTGATAGCGTCTACGGATCACCCAAAATGTATGATCTGATTGATAGGATTTTCACTTGTTCCTGGTATCATTGCGCACATTTCCTGAAAATATCATCCAAATCCGTCCATAAATTCTCGAGTTATGTTGCTAACTAACTAACAAACAGACAGACAAACGAACAAACTCCGGCGAAAACATAACCTCCTTGGCGGAGGTAATAATGAAATAAATAAGTATTGTC
This sequence comes from Serranus cabrilla, assembly GCA_903364295.1. Lineage (NCBI taxonomy): Eukaryota > Metazoa > Chordata > Actinopteri > Perciformes > Serranidae > Serranus > Serranus cabrilla. Next base: position 208,675 of record CAFUXE010003094.1, read on the forward strand.
AGGAACCAGTTGAGGTGGAGGCGGCCCTTTGGAAATGTTTTGGGCATATCTAACTTGGAAGAGACTCTGTGTTTGACCCTGAACCATAGACAAATGGTGTGTGCATTGTGAAAAACAATGTCTGCACAATGTCTTGACTGTAAGTCTTGATATCATTTAAAAGGGTATAAAACTTCAAATTAACTATACAGACCAGAACTTTTTTCACACTCGGCCTCTGCATAGTTGGGTGTTTTAACTTGGGGGTTTATGGGGACTGACTTGCTTTTGGAGCCATTTAAGGACCTGCCGTTTCTGGCACTTCCATGGCTTCATTTTTCAGCCCAGGACTTTGCTGCGTTCCCTGAACATGCTAAAGGGATTACACTGTATATCCTATCTGGCCTGGAAGTGCATCAGGGCTGGAGCTGGATGCTGTGGTGGTTGAAAAGGACATCTGGGGTACTTTGCTTCCACTGTAACTTAGACATGTATAACCAAGGGGATGGGTGGATAGAGGACACTTGGATGGACATTGTGTGGATATGAGATTTACCAGGAAATATGGAAAATCCCTGTTGAGCTTTAGGTACGGTTGGCATCTCCTCACCACTTTTCTCTCCTCTCCACCTCTTCAGCGTCTCTTGTCAGTGTCTCTGTGTGGAAACAGGGACAGAAAGCCTGCTGTTGCCAATCAAACACCCCCACTTTGATCCTAAAGAGGTGGAAAAGTTGTTGTCTGTCTCTAAGCTCATTGTTTGTTTCTCCTCAAAGGCTTTTTCCTTCTCGCCTGTCCCCCTCCTCTTCTTCCTTGTGTCCCAGTCCCGCCTGTTCCCTCCTTTTCTCTGAAGTGCTGACAAGGAGTTCTGCTGTTTACTGCATAAGTGCTGTCAAGGAAAGCAGGTGACTTACTTGTGCGGAATACTTCGGCATCTACGTCTCTATCTGTGTGTAATAATGTTCTCTTTCTAAGCACCACATGCCTAGTTGCCTGCCTGTGTGGCACCCACCAGCTCCGGAGCTCTGTCTGTTCTCTGTATGTATGAAAGAGACAGAGAGCCTGTCTCAGCTGAGTCCCTCGACGAGGATTAGATATTGTCATCTTTTATCAGCACTCATTTCTTTGCCAGGCTCTGACAGTCTCTCAGGGGCTGCCACTTGCTATAACTTCTTTCTCTTGTGTGTGTGTGTGTGTGTGTGTGTGTAGCCCCACGTGGATTTTGCATATCTTCACACCCAGTCCTGCATTTTCAGTGATTATATCCAAAAGCAGATTTTGACACATCTTGAAGATAACCTTTCCCTCAAGTGGTTTCACACTTGAAAGCTTGAGGACTTAACAGCATGATGTTATTTTATTTTATATTGGTGGCAGCCCTGTCTGTCCCAGGCTTACATTGTGAGTAACAAACTGTGACAGATAATAAGGGGTGTTTTAATTACCACCTGAATAATATGAACAACACAGATATGCATTTTAATGTACACTCATCCACCGTATGCATGTGTCTCTTCCAATTTAGAAACACAGAGCCATCGATTACTGTGCTAACGAACTTATGGAAGGGAGATATGAGGGATTAACATATTTCCTGTGTAGGCCTGTCAGGCTATAATACAGAGGAACACATTAATGCTGAACAACAGATGAAATAAGTCTGCAGCAGTGATTTAATTTAACCTAATTAACATGGAAGCAGAGAGATCTGGCTTCCCAAATACATGTTCTCCAACAAACTAGCTTTGGTTCTTGAACCGATTTTGCTCAAGTTTCTTGGAAACCAGCACACTTTTCCACCAATTGTGAGCAGAGCTGCTGTAATCAAGGATGTGTCATCAACAGAGGGTGTTACAAAATGCTCAACAGACGGCAGAGTGCATTGATTGACCCCAAGCTTCTGCTCTGTTATTACAGATATTTGTTGATATCCAGAAAAAATGAATAAACATCGAAAAACTACAACAAACTACAAAAGACATAATCCAGAATCCAAGCCATTTCATTTTTGGAGGAAATGTTTAGAATAGTAAAATATAAGGTGGTTGAACCAGAATGGGACCAATGGTATGTGGAAGGAAAGATCAATGTGCTGTCCTCCATATATAAACTGTATGTATAATAACTTACCAGCCACTTTTCTAGCTGTGTCACTGTGGTCTTCTGCTTTTGAGCTCCTCTACTTTAAGGTTGGATGTGTTGTGCATTCAGAGATGGCCGTCTGCATACCTTCATTGTACCGAGTGGTTATTGGAGTTACTGGTTCCTTTCTATCATCTCGAACCAGTCTGACCATTGTCCTCTGACCTCTGGCATCAACGAGGCATTTTGGCTCACTGGATATTTTCTCTTTTCAGACCATTCTCTGTAAACTCTAGAGATGGTTGTGTGTGAAAATCACAGTAGATCAGCAGTTTGTGAAACACTCTGACCAGCCCGTCTGGCACCAACAACTAATCACCTTATTTCCCCGTTCTGATGCTCGCAGGAGAAATGTATCTGAAATCTGCTCCGTATATCACTTCCTGCGAAAGAGGCAACCAGTGGGAAACCATATTCTCATTAGCACTACCATCTACTTTTCTCAATTTACTTTATTTAGAATACGTATTCACATATTTCATTATCACCTGTATGTTGTTATTCACTTTCTGTATTGTTAATTTTATTCCTTTATTCCTTGTCACAATGGAGCTTTGGCAGTATATTTTAAATTGCATGCAAATTTTGAATTGAAAACTGAATGACATCAGTGGGAGTGTGAGTGGTGAGCACGGTATGAAGAGGAGGTTAGTCGTTAAGGGAGGGTCTTTAATAATGTAACAGGGAAAGAAAATAAGCAACACTTTTACTCAAAGCAGCCATGTGATGACTGTTTTTTAGGGTTGTGTCGTTTTTATCATAACTCATTTGTTGTCGTCATGTGCATGTACAGTACATGTACAGTGAAGGTGACTCGCACTCACACAGCTCCTCCCACTGGGGTGTGCAGCCAACCAATTAAATGAGAAAAGTTTCTCCATTAAGTGAGTACCTTGTTTGCCAGGTTAGTGTAACATCTATCATTATCTCTCATTCCTTCTATCCTCCACATCTTCTATATCACCGCACTTTCGTCTTCTCTCTTTTTCTTTAGACTATCTTTAGTGCTCAATCTCCCGGCTCTTCACTCTCTCGTTTCATGCTCCATTAATTGCTGATGAAGTGTTGCATATATATATAGCAGCCTGGCTAACATATTCTGCCTCTTTTCACTTGCAGCATGCATTTATTGTGTTGTGTTAATTCTTTTTCTCAGTTTCTGTTGCTCTTTTTCTCTTTGTCACCCCTGCTCTTTCAGCTGTTAAAATATCTGACAATGTAGGCTGGATTTTAACAAACACACACACAGACCAACAGGATATTATATGTATGGTAGATGGTTAGCATTGTGAAACAGTCAAACACTCTGCTGTTTTGAACATGGAGTAAAGGTTGTGAAATGGAACAACTTGGTTAGGTTTAGTGTTTAGGTGAAAATTTGTGAATTTATGTATAGAAGTTACTTTACAGGTTTACTTTAAATAACAACGTTATATGGATATCTGACTGAGAACAGCCTGGCAGACACACATCCAGTAAGAAGTCATCGAAGCACATTTAATACTCATTACATGACAGATTGTTCAATAGTCAGAATTTAGAATGCAGTGACATAGTTCCTGATTAACTGGCCGTTTCTCACCAGACATGTTCACATAATGACAAATGTCAATGGATGAAGTAGCTTCATCGTGCATAATGGGCTTCTCTCACCTCGTATTGGTCGGTGCTTGAGACTTGAGTAGCTTTCAGCTTTGCAGGCTTGGATATGAGAGTAGCTTACTAAAAGACAGCCATGTCCTACTGTGTGATACTTTTGACAAATAATCACTAAGGAAAGTAATTACCCCACGAAAAAGTACAACCAACTTTTTCACAGTGCAGTTTTATCATATTCTCTGTTCCTTTCTGCACTAACCAGTGAGGAATATTAAACAAAAAGGCTAATAGAGCTTGATTCCCTGAATCATTTATCATCATTACCCAGCATGCAATACTGCAGTACTGATAATGTCCTGACTGCACTTCTTTCATGCTGTATTTCATCTGACTGCTGTAAGTTATTATAGAAAAAAAATGTATTATAGTATAATGACAGGCAGCCAGTTATATCATCTGTGACTGTACTTTATAGGATCACTGCTATCGTTGTGACAGCACTGATGTGAATTATATAATTTTATGAGTTCAGTAGTGTAATCAAACATCTATTCACTGTGCTGCACGTGTCCAACAGCAAACAGCCTCTGTGCAGCAGCAGCAGCAGCAGCATTAGCAGTGCAGCATGTTTGGATGGACTGATATGATCAAAAATAAGTATGTGTGGGTGCACGTATGTGTGAGTATGTTATAGATTCTGGCATAAAAGGTTAAACATGTAAAAACATATGTGGAATATGTATGTGTGTGTTCCTGTTTCTCTCCATATGTTAACCTTCTTCTGATCTGTTTTATAACTCTGCTGCTACTCGCATCATTTACACAACCAATGACATTGACCATACATGCAGAATGTAAATGTGCACTTAGCTGTCATCGGTCATACCACCAATACATTTTCATATAGTTGGTGTCATAGAGTGTGTATGTGTGTGTACCTCATCTACATCCTCTCTCTGTTTCATTCAACAAAAGTCTATAGATACACCTTCACTGTCCATAATAATTCTTTATTCAGAGAAGATTGCACACTTGCTGTATTTCCATCATTTGCTGCCTCCAAGGGCATAGATTTGGTTTCAGAAGTGGGGAGGGGGTAACAATGAAGTCAGAGGATCTTCCAAAAAGAAAATACATGTTTTATGTATTTATACAAGTTTATATAATCTTGTCAACATTCGTATCAGCTCAGAACTTTTCAAGTTGTTCGTTGTGGTTATTTTGGAGAATTAATTAAAGTGAAAGTGTAAAATTGAGGGAAAAAGTATGATTTTGAGAATCGAGCGCAACATGAGTGGTTGCCAGACTGACAACCAGACATCAGCTTTTGGTCACCAGAACTGAAAACATAATTCCCTTTTAAGTCGACTTAGATTGTGACTAATTAAGACACTATGCAGATATTTGTCGGCTTAATCGTGAAAATGTGAGATATTATAATATTAACAAAATTCAGTGATGACTCAGACTAACTAAGGCTAAGAATTGGTTGCCAGTTTCTTATAAAGATTACCAATGGCAACCTGACAACTGTTACTGTGGAGCTCTCTTAATACCCAGCAGAAATGATGCCCGTGTTTATTGTCATGTTCCTGCTGCTCACATATTGAGTCAGTGTTGGCAGGCTTTACGTTTCACACTGTAATTGTTGTGTATTACTGTGTATAGAAAAAAAAATGTTTTACTAAATTTTATTCTAGGTTTATCTTAAAAATGTCCAAATAATTTCATTGAGCCTGTTTTCACCTACTTGTGTTGTTTTTATCCATTTACATTATTATGCCAGTGGCCTCATATTATACTCTTCACTGGTTTAATTCCCAATTGTAGAAATATTAATGCCAAAGATGGATTCATTTTGCAGCATAATCCTCAACTATGAGAGTAGTCATTTTCAATTGGTGGGAATCCAGACTGAAAATGAGCATTTGAATAATATTACATATCCAAAAGTACATTTTAGCCTCGTTGTGAAACCCGAAGTTTCACGTTGACATCTGACTCAAGCTGTTCCTGTTTGTCTTCAAAGTGTTTAATCGGTCTCCAGTCGTTTTCGTCTTTTCATCCCTCTTCCCTATCTGTTCTCTTCCTGTTGAATTGGTCCTCCTCTGCTCATATCCCAGTGTCTTTCTTTTCTTTTTCTGTCCTCTTTTCACCTTTACTGCCCGCCTCTCTCTGTCTCTGTCTGTCTCTGATGTGTGTGCTCTCTAGAACCATGTCAGATTGAATTGGTCATTATCTGCTTTTATCCCTCGAAGGCAGACATTCAAGTTTCCTGTGGTTATGTCAGTGTGTGTATGTGTGTGTGTGTGTGTTTGTATGTTAGAGAGGCTCCATGTCTTCTTCAATAATTCAGAGGATTTCTGTGTTTTTTGTGTTTCTGAGTGTCTTTAGTGAGACATGAATAGAAAGAGCAAAAGAGAGAGAAGACAAGTGACAGAAAGGTTGAGTTTAGAGAAAAGAAAGTTAGGCGGAAAGATGAGGATGACTGAAAGATTTGCAATATTGGATCATTGTAGTCTGGAGTTTTCCAAACGCACTGTTCACTGTCAGTGAAAGAGTTCAAATTGAAGTAAAACAGCAGTTTGTCTGGAGAGTTTTAGTTTGAAGGTCTGTGAATTGGATCACAGTTGATTTGTGATCTATGTAGCATAAAGCGCAACTTAACCATATAAAAGCTTTAATATTCCTGTAATAGCTTCTTAAACCAAATTAGAAGCTTTTTAATCAGGTGGCCTATTTATTAATACTTAGTTTTCGCAAGTTGGATTATATTCTTTTATACCATAATCATGTTTTTATATCGCCATACCTCACTGAAAATTCCCAGTCAATGCATTTCAGCACCATGGACAGATCCACACTGTTGTTTGGTTACTCTGACTGATTAAACCTCCAGACATTTCTCAATTTTCTCCATCGACAGCCCTGATTCCAAAAAGGTTGGGGTGCTGTGAAATACAAACTAAAAACAGAACACAATGATTTGCAAATCCTTTGTGACATTCAGTCATCACGACTTTGAGAACCCCTCATTTAGTTTCACATATAACTGAGAAATCTCAGAAAGTTATTGTTATAAAGCAAAAAAAAACAAAGGAAAAAAGTCATAGTGTGGTTGTGAATGTTTTCTCTTCTCTCTCCCTTGATGTAGTTGCTAATCTAAAACGTATTTCTCAATAAACTCTTTTTTGTAACCCTTACTATTGCATGTGTGCTAGATAGCTCAAGCTGTAAACAACGAGCTTGTGTGTGCATGTGTGCGTTGCTGACCCTGCAAACGGTTTGTGTCAGAGGTAAATTGCCTCTGCTCCCTTTGGTGTGGAAAGCAGCACACAGAAGATAAAATATTCAAAGCTGCTGTCCTGCATGTGCACATTGCACATATTTACTTCTTTGCAGCATGCATGGCTTTGTTTGTGGCAGAGGAGTTGCTTGAATTGACAGTATAAAGATCGCTGTGTGAAATTTCAAAACATCAGTTTGCACATGCAAACACACACACACACACG
>CAFUXE010003094.1:216012-226208 GCA_903364295.1 Serranus cabrilla
CCTCTCCTCCTCTGTCCAAGGACACACCACAAAACTGTAATAACCAACATGTCATCCCCCAAGGAAGGATTCAGGTCCCTCAAGGCCAATCAGTATCTAACATGTCACCTTGTTGTTTGACCTGTAATTCTCGCGTGCTACGCTGCGTGTTTGTATCTTTCAGAGCTGTCAGCCAGCCTTATTGGGGTATGTTTCACTTCCTGTTATGGGTTTAAATAAAATCCATCACTTTGGCATTTTTACACCAGGTTACCAGTGGAGTAAGGATGTTTTTGTCAGCATCCTCTCTGTGTTCATTATCCATTTAGTTGATTGTTGTTATGTTTGAAGGCTTTTACTGTGAAGGAGCTACAGCTTCCTGCACCTTAATTACAGATATTTGTGACATCTTTGTGTAAGTAAAACAAGCAGCACTCACTGCGATACTATATCTCTAATACGAGAACAAGACCAAGATTCATGCTAGTGGCTTTTAGAGGCTTGAGCTAAATGTGATGTTAACAAGCGTATAAAACTAATGTTGATGGAGGCTTACTGTGTACCGTGTCCACATTACATGGTGTAACATGTGAACATGCAAACGTTTGCTATATGCACTAAACAGTAGGGGTGAAAATGGATCGAAATTAGCTTCCATTCTGGTTCATCGTAATCAATTTGGAGAGATGTGAAACTCTCAATTAACAGACTGTACATCTAGGGCTGATAGCTGCAGCAATTATGTTTGTAGATCAAGTGTAGGACAGAAATACATTTTGAAAGTGATAGGTGAAAGGTCAAAATTCTCACAAATCATCCTCTGGGGACCAAGAAAGTCTTTGCCAAATTCCATCAACAATCCATCTAACAATTGTCATGAAAATGCATCCTGAATCACAAAGGCCAACCTTAACAGGTCAGCTGATCAGTGGGTCAATAGGATACATTTTCTGGGGGAAAAATTTAATATATGTACAAACAGAAACACAAACCTTAACTGAGCAAAAGAAAAAAATAAGTGTACGTAAATACACATGTTCCTATATTCACATGCATATTCACTTCTTTCAAGTGTGTGTGCATGCAAGCACATTAATCCATCAACATAATAAAATGTCATGCCACTGACTTACATTCCAGCACGACTGACGTTTTCATTTACCCAAAGATGCGCAGAAGATGCTGCTCCATGTGGAAGGTTAAATAACCTCTTTAAGAAGAGACGAGTGAAGCTGTCAGCCTGAAATGCAGAACAATGCAACTGTCGCCTCACTCAAAAGACTGATTTCATATTCTCTGTGTGTTATAGAGAAAATATAACATGGTTGAACAAAAGTTTCATACTGAAACTAAATTGTTTCATTAGCAAATTTGTTACACACTTGTATTTGAAGTTCTACATTCGTACAGCCTGCAACATCTGTGCTCCACCCAAAATGTACTGTATATACATGGGTAATACATGAGCAGAAAACCATCTGTAAGCATCACACAACTCCAGCTAGTTCTCCGCTGTGTGAGTTAGGTTGTATGTCTACTGATTTTTCTTTCCAGTTTTTACTCTGGAGTCACACATTAGCACAGTAGCTGGCTGAAACATGTCTTTTACTGATGTTCAGGCTGAAGTTTGGCTCACCTTTACCTCTGTTATTCCCTCTTCCCCTTTTTGAGTTTGTACTCATAGACTCAGTTAGGTTTAATTTCACCCCTATCATTTTTTATTAGTTAGCCAGGCAGTGATCACAGCATACTGAAGGGCTGTGTAAAAAACGTGTTTAATTACTGCTATAAAGTTCTTATATACAGTGCATTCTGAAGTTAGTGAGTTTACAGACGCTAAACCTTTGCAACACGGCAATGTACTGCAGCAGAGCAACATTTTGGAAAGGAGAAACAGTGCAAACAACTCATCATTATCCTCTCACAGGAACTTCAACCATCATGATCACTCTGCATATCATATCAGGATAATTAGCTTCCCATAGAGAATGTGCAGGTTCGTACTGCAGAGCACAGCGAGCTTTTCCTAGCATGCAAAAATGAAACTTTGTCCCACTAAGTGAAACAGACGTGCAAGATAAAGTGTGTTACATCCTTCTGTGGATGTGGAAGTACATTATTACCTTATATATAACGTACAGGATAAGAAGCTGCAGGAGTAATCAGTTAGAGATGACTTTGCACCTTGATAAGCTCTTTTTTCATTCCCTGCTAGTCTGTTATTTAAAGATAATATAAAACCCAGTTTGAGATTGCTTGCTTTAGGCGAGGGAGAAGAAAGAAAAAGAGAGAGGAATTGAGAGTGGTGGAGACATAAAGACAAGACAAAGACATTAACTCTTGACAGTGAAATCTCTATTTACCATCATCCATTAAGATAAGGTAATTAATTAGCAGTAGAAATGATTCCTAATGCTTTCTAAAAGACTGTTTCAAGAGTGCCAATAAATCACCATAACAGTGAATAAGATGAACAGCAGAGAAGTTAGGAAAACAAGATGAAGATAAATAGATACAAGAGAACTAAATGGTGACAACGGGGGCGTCATTAGAGCAGAGCTACACAGTAAATATACATGTATTTACTGTATAGCGGAGTAGTGTTTGTCCTTGCCAGGCATCATGTGAGTAATGATTATACGGTTCAAGTAAACAAAAGAAGAAGATTGGAAACGTATTTTCAGTAATGCTGATGTAGTAGTCAGTGATGGGGATGTGTGCAATTAAACATTGATTTCTGCTGCCATCACTTCATGCAGTTTTAATGCCATGAAATAACTGCCAGCAAATAATCTTAAGTTTTTCCCAGCACTGAGTCTTATCCCGGTAATAAACTCCAAAGTCCGCTTATTGTGTGCTTTTTATGTTCTCTCTCGCTGTAAAATTGTAGCAAATATATTTAAGTCATGTCAGTGACTCATGGATAATTGTGGGTGTGTGTTTTCACAACTCACACCATATGTACAAATCCTATCTAAATATAAAGAGTGGAGGAGAGAGTGAGGAGGGGAATCAGCAGATACGATGTGGGGAGGACTAATGAGAGTGATGGAATATCAGGAAAGGAAAGACGAGCAGGAGTGTGTGCTGTTTGTTGTGTTTCTTCTTCACGTTGCATCATCGTGGAGTCTTCTGTCTCACCTCGCAGCTCTCCTGCTCTCCCCTTTCTTTTTCCTCTTTTTGTTTCACGGTCATGTTCTCTTAAAGGCATGTTTCCTTTTTTTTAGTTTTTTTTTTAGTTTTCTCCCATTCTCTGTCAGGTCATCACATTCTTCTGTTCTCTTACTCTCTCTTCCACTTTCACTTTCCCACTGACTGACTCCTTTATAGAAACTGTGACAGGAAGTATAATGGAATTTATTTCAGTGACTGTAAAGGACCATGTAGGAGTCATTTTTGTCCTCAGTTGAGAATACTATCACTCAGTCTTGTGTGTGTGTGTGTGTGTGTATGTGTGTGTGTCTTTATTTTACCAGTCTAGATTGTGAAATTTAAATGTCTCTGCTGGAAGTGTAAAGTCCAGCAGAATCAATTAAAAAAACAAGCATGAGATCCATCCAGGCCAGCTGTGTGATGGTGCATATGGTCAGTGGCTCATTTTATCGTCAGAACACAAAACTGTGTGCTTTAAGTGCACCTCAGTGGTGGTAAAAAGAGGGCGGGGTAAGCACTCCATCTTTCCTTTCCCCACCCAGGTCTACCACCAACATCCAGGGTTTTCTAATTGGCTGGCTGATCAAATTAGACTCAAATTTGAGATGAAAAGAGATTGAATATTTGGTCGAATTAACTCTGCCCTGACCTGACGAGAAACACAGATACACACACACACACAAGTCATGTTTCCATCAACAAATTTCTATGCACAATTTGAAGATTTGCAGGAGAAAAGCTTGATGGAAACACCAAAATAAAACCTTAGAAAAACTTTTCTTTTTCGAAAAATTTGCTAAGCGGGGGATGGAAACAATTTATCCGAAAAAAGTTCTGATGCATCAACATTTAACTCACTTGGCTGATCAGCTTCTTCTGCTCTGCTGGAAAAAAGACGAAGAAGAAGAAGCTGTTTCTGCTGGCTGCGTTTTCCGCTGCCTCCTCACAACGTCAAATAAATCTTTTTCTATTGATGACTGACAGATTACACTGCCATCTTCTGATAAAGTTTCTTTATGCAGTTTTGTTTATTCCCGCCAAACCAGTTGATGCTAACGTCCCTAATTCTCATTTTCTTTAATGCGATATTTAAAAATTTTGCTTCAGAGTTGCTTCAACTTTAATGGAAACACAGCTACTCACTCACACACACAAAATCATAAATTCGCTTCTGTCATCCGTTCCTCTTGCATGTCCGAGTGTGCTTGCTGGTGTGTGTGTTCTCTGGGCTGCAGACAGTGCAGTGCACTGATAAGCAGGGCAGAGCCTATTAGCTGTTTGGCCTGCAGCCTGAATGTCGCTGGTGATTTTCTGTCCCTGGTCAGAAACCACATCCACGCTTATCAGAGAGCCAGTGGGACATGGGCTGGTTTGCATCATGCATTTTTTTTTCTTTTTGTCATTTCTTTATTCATTAACCTCCATAGCCACAACCCTCATTTCTTGTCATCTCCTCTTCTCATTCATTCGTCTCTCTCTCTCTCCCGCTGTGTTTGTGTTTGCCTCTAGCATGCTGCAATCTGGACAAAACTTCTGTCATCGAGAGAGGAAACGCAGCATTCATTGTTTTATCTACATTTTAACAAGAGCACCCATGAGATTATGGCTTTTGTAGTTTCTCTCCTCTCCTCTCCTCTCCTACTATTTCTCTAAGCATGTGTATGCACAGTAACTATACCTTCACTAGTTTGTCCTCCTCTTTGTGTTCATGAAGTGTGGGGCTACGGCTGTCGATTGTCTTGTTATCAATTAATCTGACTATTATCTTGATTAATACATAGGTGTAATTTATTTTTAAATAGTGAAAATGCCCATCATGGATTTTGGAAGTTACCAAATTCAAATACTGTTGTCCAAAACTCAGAGTTACTCAGTTTATCACCATAAAAGACTTGAACCTGAACATCTGGGTCATTTTCTGCTTTACAAACATGTGATTTTTGCATGAAACTGTACTAATCTATGCACACCTATAATGTATGCCACATGGGAACAATATATCTAAGTCAGGTAACATTATGTTTTAATCAACACCAGGTTGATTAAACACCTAAAGAGACAGTAAAGAGAATCTGAGTCGGACGGATCCATAAAGCTCAGTAAACTAACAAGCCAATCAGAAGGCTTAATCATCCAGAATCAGTCTCAGTGTATCATCAGAGATAAAGACTGACAATTGAAGCAGATGGACAGCCTATAACTGAGGCATTCAAAATAATATTCTTCTGTTGTCGACTGTGTGACAGGTGGGCCTTATCAAATTTTCTGCTCAACCAGCACTGATGTTTACTGAATAGTAATTTCGGCTCCTGTTGAATCCATTTGAGAAAAACATGTCATTCACTGAAGTTTGTCATTCATTATCCATTAAATGCAGTATCTTCCTAAACAGAGTCATTTGTTCATACAAAAACGGAACAATGAAAAGAAATTAAATTACCCTACTATCTGCATTGTGATTACCACTTGTGTCAGCGCTATAATTATGGTTATAATACCTGCTGTGATGATGACAGTTGTGTTTTTCATTACTCTGCTTATTGACTGAACCCCGATTTCTGATTCATTCTGTCAGCCAGCTCCCTCTACACCCGACTCATTCTGTCCACAATTAACAACAAGAGGAGGGATGGATGAGATTAACAACACACACCTGCTACAGAGTGTGTGTGTCTGTCTCTGTGTGTTAAAATCTTAGACTGTATTAAATAAGTAGATGTGGCCATCGTGGCTGGAGGTTGACATTTTTAGGTGACCAAAAGCTTGCAAGGAACTTTTCTGAACTAAAAACCTTCTGTGAAAGGGTTCAAAGTTCACACATTATTATACATACATGTACAATGTGGTTTTAAAAATAAAAAAGGCTGTATTGAATTTAGGCTACAAAACCACTGATCTAGGTTTAGGGCAAAAAACTTCCTGGTAAAGCAGTCTCCCTAAAAATACCCTGCCCTTTCATTTTTTTTACTCTAAATGGAACCATAATTTACCAAATGAACAGCATGATGTCTTGAAGAAGACTAGCAATTGAGACCATTAGAAGAATCTTTACTGAGGTAATAAGAAGTATGGGTCATTTTCTCAAAGTCTTTCTGTACTGGCTTCCCCTTTTTTTTTTTTCAGACCCTGTAGTTTCCCCTGGGTAGAATGCAACACATGTCTGCCATGTTTACTATCTTAGTTTAGAGTGCACATGCTAACATGTGTGACAACAATTTGTACTAAACATAACATACAGCTGAGGCTGATGGAGATGTCATTATTAGTTTTGCAGGTATTTGATCTTAAAACAATGTATTAGACAAATCTTGACTTGATACGTCTTGAGTAAAAATGAGGCAATCAGCAAAGTTAGCACACATCATCCTGTAGGGAACATATACTGCATGTCAGCACCAAATTGTTTGATACTCTACCAATACTTTTTGAGACATTTCACTGTGAACCAAAGGGGATCACCACAGGATACTAAAGAAGTGATTGAAGTGTGACTTCTAGGTTATAAAAGATGCTAACTGACAATCACTGCAGCATGTCCAATAAGAGATGATGGAGACAGTGTCCGATTTAGTTTAATATTCAAGATGTTATCCTGTGAGGAAAGAAAATGATATAACCAGCCATAAACTATTAAAACCAGTAAAGATGCATTGTTTTTGTTCTACTTCAGTTGATAACTAATGAAGAGGCATCAACGGGACCAGTAGGATTTAACTTCTGAGACCCATGAATTTCTAAACAAATGTTTTTGACAATCCGTGACATTCCTCAAGATATCTCTATCTGCTGTTGGATCCCTTTGAGAAAAACATGTCACTCAGTAGTCGATCAGCGGACCAAAAGACTGACATTATCCACCCCAGAGCCCCATAGAATAGTAAAAAATAAAGGCTGTATTTTAGAAAATCTTCCTTCAGTGAGTTTTTTGTATCATACAAAAATAAATGTCTCCCAGTTGACTTGGGTTAAGGTTGAAACATCTGTCAGTGAAAGGTTATCTGCTAAAAAAATGTCATGGCCTTGCTTCCCATCAGATGTACAAAGATTTATTGGCACTACTTTGACATGAGAAAATGTCTCGTCCTGACATGACTCTGTCACTGGTGTGTGATGGCTGTAAGTGACACTTTCTTAAAGTCACATGGCAGGTGAATCGCAGTAAACAAGTCAATAAATGTAAATGAATGGGAGCCCCACACCTAACAGCAAAGATCCTTGGATGACAGAATGTTTAAAAGATGAAATCAGTGAATCCATTTGCCTTTAACACAGTAGTGGGTAGCTTTTATGTCAGCAACTCAAGCTAAAGTAAGCTTGTGAAGTCCACCCCATTGATTTACATGCAGCTATGATACATAGAATTACATTGTCTGCTCCGTAGAGTGTAGGCACATCGCATCAAAACGAGCATCATTCAGAATGAAGAGAAAATGTGTTCGGCGTAATAAGGCAATAAGATTCAGTGGGAAGTGGTTATTTTTTTCCAGCAGCAGGCTCTCCCAGGCAATACATATTTAGCATTTTACACACACCTCTCTCCTTAATCTGAAGAACAGAAGTGACTGGCCATGTTTATTTATTATTGATCAGGGTAAAATACCAGAGCTGCTTTCACTGCCTGTTGAGTCAGAGCAGGATAGATATGGCTATAAGGATTGTTGATTTTTTTTCCTTTTCTTTTCTGCTTGGAAAGCATCTTGGAATCATTAAAGTGCAATGAGACCTCAATTTGTCTTGGTGAGGTAAATATTTGTCTTGTGTGTTTGCATCGTCCTCACCCCTCCTTCTCTCTTTTTATTTACCTTATTTATTGGAGGATTCTCCTGCTTCCACTAATCTGCACGGATGATGCTGTCTACAAACACAAATGTATGAGAAAGACACATCAGGACAAGGTTTAGTTTCACTGAAATCAGTGACATAGCTGGCGGTGTGTAAGTGCTGTTGAGATCATACACGCCCACCAAAGTTACATCACGCAGTGGTTGATATGTGATGAAACCTGGTAGAAGAAAGAAAGAACAAGAATGCTATAGAAGAGAAGTGGCAGTATGTGAGGTCTGAGCACCGTGCTTGTTAAACATCGCTTATTTCACGGTACCGACAGGAAAAAGAGAGACTCATTTGCAGCTGCTGCGATTGCATGCTTTAGTTTGCATATGACATCTGCAACATCAGTCTTGTTTTTTTTTTTCTTTTTGAGCATCTGTTTAAACTACTATAATTGCTGACTTTAGTTAAACTCTCAACAGCTCACATTTGTATGGCAAATGCTGTTTCTAATTTGTTGTTTTTCAAGGTGGTAGTGACATATAAACAGCAGGCCTTTTTGTCAATTTCTTTCCCACAATAGTGACTCAATCTCTCCCCTGGAGCTGAAAAAAAGTGGTCAATTAATCGATTTTTCAGTCGGGAGAAAAATAATTGGGCAAGGATAAGCGTTTTTAAAGCTAAGAAGCCAAACTTTCCTTAATTTCAGCATCTCTATTGGGATGTTGTGCTCTTTTTCTTCTCTGAATGGTAAACTGCACATCTGGAAGTATTTGACTGATTCAAAAATGGCACCTTTAATTTTTTTTTTTGTTTAGCATACCTCATTGAAGGCTATTGCATGTGCTGCAGCATGAGCCATATGTTTCATATCTGTCCTTGTGGTTCTCTGGTCTGGCCAGTTACTCAAATAAAAATGTTATTTACTGCAATTTAAAGCTCACAGTTGTTTCATGTGGCTGTTAACAGTTGAGGTGCCAGTGGATTTTCTACTTGACATCCTTTAACAGGATATGTCAGTGTTATGAATTGCTCAGCCCACTGGCTGTCTAAGTGTTTCTGTTGGGGTGTTTTGTTATTCACATCAGCTCTATATAACTCCAAAGAACCATCAGCAGCAGCCTTGCAGCATGTAAATGTTATCAGTCTCCACTGTCGCCCCGAGAGGATCATGGTAGGTAACAGCAGAGGAGGGGGAGTGTGTGAGTCCTTCCACTCATTTTTAATATGATTGTCAGTGTGGTTTTAAGCCACTTTGGTTTTAAATATGCATTTCTTCAAATAGTAGTATCAACTGCCACCAAATGCTACATGGAAAATTGAAAAGAAACATTAACACTGAGTGTCTTCACTGACTGAGTGAAACATGTTCACACTTTGATGATGTGTGTAATAAAAAAAGCCTCTCTGGAGCTCGGTTGAAAGGAAAAACTGACTGAGGCTGACATTGTGATTCAGATCCGAGCTGAAAAAAGAAAATACATTTTCATTTCCAGTGTCATCAACAATTGCTGATACAAAGTGACTGTCTGGCTGTACTGTACAATAATTCAGCAGCCCAGGGGGGTTTCTTAATGTGATGTGGATCTGATTTCTCATGCAGAGCTCTCCCTGAGGTACCACAGGGCAGCATTCAACAGACCAACTGTGTTGGCTCGCCAGTCAGACTGAAGATAATCCAATGGGTTTGGGGGTGGGGGGGTCGTATCCTCAAGAGGGCTCATTAGATTCCTCGTAGTGTTGGTTGACAGAACTGTAATGCTCTGGGATTCATTTTTTATATGCTTTAGGGTAATTAGAGAGGGATTTTTTTGGGAAAGCAGCATCAATCACTCCTTTGATATACAATGGCTTAATTAAAAAGGACAACTATACCTTTTCTAGATATGACTGGGCAGCAATCTAGTATATACACTGACTTTTTGCCAACAAGATCTCCAACCTAAACAACAGAATAGACTGTTTGTCAATACCACCCATGACGACTCATATGAGCGTTTGTCAAAAAAAATTGATACTCGGATACAAATCAATAAAAAAAATCAACAGAATCGATACCAACAGTGTCGTCCGTTAAGTTCTTATAAAGGTATGAGCTAATAACAAAATGAACAAGGCAATCAGAGATGGCAGACTTCACCCCACAGCATCCTCTGTTGGCCAGAGGATGTATATGCAGCGGAAACACAGACAGACAGACACCGCCGCCCAAAACAATACTTCACTCCCAAGTAGTGAAGTAATAATATTAATTTGTGAGCTAGGCAAATAAAGGCAACATTGTTCTACCGTTT
>CAFUXE010003094.1:275717-286213 GCA_903364295.1 Serranus cabrilla
GTGTGTGTGTGTGTGTGTGTGTGTGTGTCTGTGTTTAAAATAGTGCTGTTCATGTGTTTACTGATGGTGAGTAAACCTCCATGAAAGCACTGCAGCTTCTGCCTTACTACTAAATATTAGTAATGTGGCCTTTGGCTAGAATATAGCTTTCTTGTGCAGCTGTCTTATTAATCTAATTGATTCTGCTTATCAACAGAAGCTCTTCTTCTACATCCAACTATGAATGTTTCATGTGTTCTGACATGTAAAGGTTTGTGTGGTTGCAGCGGAGAGTGTAATATTTATCAGAGTTGTAAGTCTGTCAGCTCACCTGCAGTCTGGAGGGGAAATGTTTCACTTCCTGTGGCACAGGATATCCATCACCTTGTCACGACGATTCAGGGGTCACCTACTCGAACCAGGTGGGCGGGGTCATCACTGTCACTCTGCCTTCCATTGGACAGCTGGCCAGCGGTTTGATTGATGGACAGCAGCAGCCCAGAGTTGCTTCCAGCTCGCAGATTGATGAATGGTTTATTTTTTCCGCAAGGACACACACAAGACGGATTTGTTTACAAAATGGGCAGGGCTCTATCTTTCCTGGACTCATGTTAAATGGAGGATATGTGCGTGTGCCTCCTAATCTCCGAATGAGAGCTAATGGTCATTGTTTGTTCTTTTGGTTTGATTTAATAATTAACCTTTAACTGAAAATGAGAAATATTACTTATTATGATATCAGGTAATACAGTTAAAAATATAATTATTGTTTTGCTGAATTTACTTGAACAGTGATCAATTTTCTGCTCATTATAATTAAAATTAATTGATGAAATAAATCATGTTAAATGTGCAGGAGTATAAACACAAACACAACAGCCTCGGCAGTGAGCTGTAGCTCTTCATTCTCTGCACAGCTTCCAGTCACTGTGTGCCGTTCATTTTGATTCAGCAGCTACATCATGATTTACTGGGCCAGCCGGTCACCACAGCATTATGTTTAGTAAAATGTTCATAGCTTATGATGCAGCTCTTTAAAGTTAGTGTTCTCATAAAACCTAAAACAGAAACAGCAGTTTTTCACATTAGAGCAATGAATGCTTTCCAACACGCAAACCTTTTGCACAGAGCGCTATAATCGTACTATATGAATGATATGTATATTAAATTATATGTGCTGTAATTTAAGGTAAATGGCAAAGTGAACTTTAAAAGAGGCAGGTTTTATTTTTTAAAGGACCACTATTTGTCCATATCTAAATACACAATAAATACAATTAAATAAAATAATGCTCATGCTATAATTTGTTGGGCTAACCACATCATATATTTCAATAATTAAAATTTTACATATCTGTAAGTGTAACAAAGCAATTTCCCCCCGGGGATCAATAAAGTATTTCTGATTCTGATCGTATCCTGTGCAAAAAAACATAAACAAACCTTAACTAAAGCATCCATTTTCTAGCTTAGATTTAAGCACATATTATGGTTTTCATTAGCATCTAATACTCAAACTCACCTCAAGCACTTATTGCGATATAGAATAATTCCACACTGTGATGACCTAATCTCACCTGAACCAGCTCAAATTGATAATGAAACTCAGAATAAGAAAAAAAAGTAAGTGGACTGTTGAATTTAAATCATCATGCTGTCACTTCCAAACATCACGTCCTCTTTGACAGAAATCTGGATCAGAGTGAAATACAGGGGAGCTTGACTTATACTAAATAGTTATTTTGTCATGTCTGTTGGAGGACTTTCTCTGGAGTGTTGACAGTGACAGCTCCTTTATTTCTATCATCCATTTATAATAGCCAGCTAAGTCATTAGTGCTAGAAATGAGTCCTCCTGCAGAAAGACAAACAAAACCCAGTGCTGATCTGAGGCCTCACACAGTCTGCCAATCATCAGCCCTGTGAAGTTTGTAATGAATGGTAATTAAACTGTGTGAGGGACAAAGAGGGAGAGGGAAGAATGTCTGTGGTCTGTCCTACGTGTGTTGTCGCTGCATCATTCCCACCGTGGATTCAGTTAATTACATTTTGGAGCACAAACGCTTGTTTCTGGTTTCCCTCCAGTATCTCGGAGGATACATCTTAGACTTCATTGTTTCTCTCCTTTCTTTTCAGAACTGTCATCATGTCAACTTCACAATTGTTTTCTCAACTATTCAGCTGCTCCTACTTTCCATAGCTTCTCATTTTCTATGGACAGAGGTTTATAAACTATCAATAGGCGGATGCCTGATTACAGGATGCAGGGTTTTGCTGGCTCAATGGAGTTTGCATGTTTAATTAATCTTACACCCACATAAACAGGCTAAATACAAACACGTTGCCCCTTGTGACTCACTTTGCACCCAGCTCGTGCTTTATGTGACTAGAAAAAGTATGTTTGACATTTCCATTATGCATTCATGCCATTCACTTTAGACAACACACTGCTGATTGTCTAAATAGGGCTCAATATTTTTAAAGCAGTACAACATTTGGGTCAGCGATGATAACAAGAAACTACTTCAGAAACATTGCATTAGTGTTCATTCATCTTTAATCAAGTTAAGATTATTAGAAAGTTACAGATGACTCTTTTAACTACAAAGGTTTGTAGTGTCAGTCAGTGCGGAGGCCGGGTGTTGGATTTTTGCTTGATTAGTGTGAGACAATAGCTTTCAAGAAGGCATTGTGGTTAAACACACAGATGGCACACAGAGTTAATGCGCTCTCGCCAGGCGAACTGCCTCTAGTATGAATGAACTGTTGCCTTCCACCACACTGCAGATCCTCTTTGTTCAGAGATGGGCCCATTTGACAGATTTTTCAGTTTTAACGAAGATAATTCAAGACATTCTCAGTTATAATGACTCTAGCTGACAAGGACAGTGCTTAGATTTAGAGATACAGTTTTTAACATTCCTATCTATAAACTTTGTTTGATGAAATCATGAAATCTACATTTCTTGGTGTATAAACTGCATGTAAACACACTTTGTTTACTTTCTCATTTTTCTTGATTTCTACATGTTTCATACTGTACTCACAGATGCACCTTGAAACATTCACATTTATTAGTTCTGTCCTCCTCCTCACAAAGTGAAAAACATTCAGACTGGCACACACACACACATGCATACAGGTACAGGTAGGGGCTATGTGCATTCATGCAGACTCTGATGCACAGGTGGAGTTTTGAATTGCTGTGTAATTGCATTTTTGAACTCAAGCTTGCAGCTTAGCCAAGCATTCAGGTTCTCAGTTAAAATATACACACACGCATACAAATTCATTATTTGTCCTGAATTGGCTTCTAGACCGTAGACCCTTCCTCCCAAACCCTCATCTTCCTCCTATCAACAACAATACAGCACTTAACGGGCTCAAATTGTAAAGCCCTCAACTGTAAGCAGGAGAGGGAGGTTCATCCAGAGCTGGGAGTCAGAAAAGAAGGGCAACATAAACACTCAGGGTGCTAAGGTCTGTTGGTGTGTGTGGAGGGCGGGGGGTGGACTGGCAGACAGTGCAGTGTACTGATAAGCAGGGTAGAGCCTATTAACTGTTTGGCCTGCAGCCTGAATGTCATTGGTGATTTTTTCTCTCTGGTCAGAAACATTGTTATTGTTTCAGAGCCAGTGGGATGTGGGATGGCTTCCATCATGCTGTGTCTGTTGCATTTATTTTGGAGAGAGCTGTGTGAGTGTGTGTGTGTGTTAGATTTTGGTGTGATGATACTTGTGTATATTTGGTTAATAATGGACCATTTTAAGGATCACTGCACACTAAGCCCATTTCAGTCCTGTCAGGAGTTAGATGAGAAGATTGATGCCACTTTCTGGCAAACTTACAGTGGCGACAAGACGAAGTGAGTGACTGTGACCTGTGGAACATAACCACTCTAACAGTGCCACTTGGGACTTAAACAAACAAGACTGAATGTGTTAGTTAATGTATATAGTCAAAGGTGCTGCACATATAGTCTGAGCAGCTAACAACAGGCAGCAATGCTGTGCTGACAGAGCTAACGGTGTTAATGGGGGTTAGCTTCTAGCAACATGGGAGCCAGCAGTAACTGTGGTAATAGCACCATTCTCTCACACATGCCACCACTCTGCAGTGCAAAGCAACGACGATTAGCTAGCCAGTGTGACATAAACACATAGAGAGGAGGGAAAAGAAGGGACTCACATCCAGTAACATACAGATGGCCAGATTGGCTACCAGAACAGACACACACTGGCACATAATTGTTTACTGCTACCTCTATATTAATGGAGAACCTTTAATAGGTAACATCATTCTTGCACAGAAAATGAATTGAAATTAAACTACTTTGAAAAATGTTCAGTTTTAGTCTGAATGACATGATAAAGATCTGTATTTTGTGTGGCCGTCAATAGCAGAGATATTCAAATGATCTCTTAGATGATAAAACAAAAAAGCTGCTTTTTTATGTAAAAAGAGAAAAAAAAAACCTTTAAGCATAGCAGATGCTAGAGACAGCAGAAATGTGATCATCGAATACTAACACACACATTGCAGTTGGTCTAATTGCCTCTCCCTGTTTTAGAGAAAAAGTGGTGTTCTGCATTTTCTCTTTAGTCCTGAAAGTTTTCTGTTTTTAAGACCGCAGTGTTTTTTCCCAAATGGCTGAAAGGCAATTAAGTGCTTTTATTTCACTTTCCCTCTGCTCTCTCTTTCAATTTAGGTTTAGTTGGTAGTTGGTGTGCAATAAATTAATGTAGTTAATATACATGCAGAGTGTTGTGGCAGCAGCCAACAGCCTGGTCTCTACATTAAGTCAGCGTTGACTTATTTTAACTTACGTATGTAAATCAACTTATAAAGCTACTCAAGCTACATCACATACTTAGCATTCATACCTTGAGTTATATAACAATCAAACAAATTGGGACAGCAAACAATGTGGTGAATGTGCCCTTCAGTTGCAGAGATATTTGAGTTTCACTCTCTTAATGTGTTGATACAAGAGGAAAAAAGCTGTATTTTTTTATGTCTGTTGTGCATTTTGTTGTCAACACTAAATAAATAAAGCCAGCAACTGTAGCTAATTTTGTGCAATAAACATACGATAGTATGTACTAGAACATTATTAGAATATGTATTCTGTACATGATAAGAATGTTGTTTTTACTACAAGGGCAACTTATTTCTTACAATTATTTATAATATAATATCGATTTTCTTTGGTAAAATTAGAGATAAGTCAGTGATTGCTGCTTCTTATGAAACAGATTGACTGTATCTGCAGATGCACTGGCAGATCTGTGCATCCTTTGAAAAATATCTAAAAGTGCTTGAGGCCTTGTATTTACTTCCTTGTTTATAAAAGAAAAGAAGACAAACAGAATCTATTTTAATCTGACCTAAATGTGTTTCCCTCGTTTATCTTTATTCCGTGTGTTTTCTTACAGAAGTGCAACCCACCCCGCAGGCAAATAAATTGCTTTTTGCACAAAATGTTACCTTTGAGCCCAGATAATGTCTGACCTTTCCCGGTCTGAAGCTGCTCTGATGCCTGTCAAAATCCAACTTTTCTTCCAGCTGAAATCGCA
Source organism: Serranus cabrilla (assembly GCA_903364295.1). Lineage (NCBI taxonomy): Eukaryota > Metazoa > Chordata > Actinopteri > Perciformes > Serranidae > Serranus > Serranus cabrilla. The sequence continues at coordinate 281,272 of CAFUXE010003094.1, forward strand.
CTACAGGAGAGCAGCCGCACGTCTTTAAATGTATCAAATTAAGAGTAAAAAAATGTCAAAATCATCCGAGAACAAAGTCAGCAGCCCATATTAGAATTTTATTTATATGACTTAGCTTCTTCCGTTATAGCTGCTGGTTTGCCTCTTATCTCTAGTCAGAATACGACCTCTCGGTATTTGTAACGTTTAATGTCCTGTCACCTTCCTGCAGTGTTTGAGTGGCTCTCAGCGCTGTTCCTCCTCAGATAACTCAGCCAGGACCAGAGAGGAGGAACCAGCTTCAGAGAGGTTGTTGTAAAAGAGCTGACTGGCTCACACCAGCCTGCTGGAATTAGCTCCATAAAAGCACAGACCTCACCGGTGATCCCACAGACTGTCATATAAGCACTCACAGGGGCACAGACACAAAGGACCGAGGCTGCATTGTTCCCCCCGGTGTCAGTCCTTCTTTACTGTCCGTCCCAGTAAACTTTAATGTCCACTCTACAGTTTCATGTCTGTCAGCTTTATGATGATGATGTGGAGCTGAGAGAATGAATTGATCCGTCAGTTGACATGAAAATAATTGGTAAATAAATAGTTTGAGTCACTTTTCCAAACAATCTTCTGTTTTACTTTATTAAATGTAGGGCTTTTTTTGTCTTATCTTACAGTAAACTGAATGTATTTATGTTTGACTGTTGGTCATTTTAGACATTTATTATATCCCCTGAGGCTTTGTGATGGGCATCATATTTTTATTTAATGGAACAACTAATGAATAGTTAAAATTAAGAAAATAAGAGGCAGATAAATTGATAATGTAAATAATCTTGTGTTTCTGATTCATTTAGACAAAGATGTGTGACTTTCTTTCCATATTAACCACCAATACTGATGTTTTTTTGTTGTTATTCATGGCGATATTCTCCCTTCTGATCCATTCTGCATGCACTGGTTTCAAAAATAATATGTTGGCCATCATAAAGACTAAGTGTTTACAATTACAGCCATGGAGGTGGTTCAGATTGTTTACTATTGCTTGCACAGCTGGAATTTGCTTTGGAAAAAATCCCATCAACCATAAGCTAAAAAAAACAGGCTGCTGCTCTGTCGGTAATCTACAAGCAATATGAACATTTTCAGAAACCTTTTTATTTGGTTATTAGAATATAAGTAGTAGGCAGGTTGATGCCTTAAAGTTGGTCGGATAGCACAACTTTCCCTGTAGTGTAGAACCAGCATTATTAAAACACACAGTCATTCAGGCCACCATAATCCACTGCGTTCAGGAGCAGAAGTAGACTTTATTGAGTTTACATCTATCATTGTGGGCTAAGATACAGAGGTGCTGTTAGTGCCTGTTGAGCCAGAAGAGGATAGATATGGCTGAGGAGAACATTGATTTTCCTCGTGTCTACTCAGGAAATTCTTCAATTTAATTTAATTGCAGTAAAACCTCGGGTTGTTTTGGTGCCATTAATATCTGTAAGACAGTGTGATTGTGTTGCTATTGACAACAGGATGATGTGTTTTATATCTGCCATGATCAATATATCCATCCCTGCTGCAGAGCGTCTCTCCCGCCCAACACCCCCACAGCACATGAACAGTACAAAGCATTACAGGGACGCTAAACTATGTCTTTGCTGTTTTTAATGTTGTAGAGAGAATAGTGGACAGAGAGCAGGAAAGGACAGAAAACACTGATAAAGGTTGTACTGTGATCAGATAGAAAGACTGAACAATCTGACCAGAAAACAGTGTAAGCACCTGGACTGATGATTATAGAATAGAAAGAAAAATATCAATGTGAACATATTACTTTATAAAGTGACTTCAGTGTCAGTACGTCTGTGTGCTGCACTGTTATAGTGCACGTCCATACACATGTACATTAAAATGCAGATAACTGATTAAAAGACAATGAAGTGAGTTCATCACTCCATTATGTGAGATATTGTCTTTGCCAGATTTGAATATCTAGGACAAACAGTTATGTAGAGTAATTGAAAACATTTAGATTTTATAACCATAAGGTTAGCAAAATACTGACATTTAAAGCTTAAACTCCAACTGTGTGTACAATTTTCCTCTGAAAACAGTTAATTGAGCCAATGTTTGTATAGTATTACAGGTTTGCACTAGTTTTTTCATGCAATATATTTTTGTAACCAACATCACGTATTGTTTTCACTGTAAGCCCTGTCACAGCACAGCACAGTAGTGCTATTAAATTAATTTGTTGTTAAGTCAAAGGGGTTTGATTACCAGTAAGCTCAAAGACTGTGCCAGCTATTAATAGGCCACACATCTTCCTTTTTTGCCTCTCAACAAGGAAACGATGCAGAGTTCACCTAAAACCCTGGTGAGCTCGTCTCGCTGTCTGACACCACTTGTTCCTCACAGTGTTGCTCACATCAGTGTGTGGTTAGTGGGCCGACCGGCTCAGGTTGGAGACTGAGACTCTGGGATCAACATTGTTTTTAGTTTATTTAGGTTTAACAAATGGAAACAGAATCAAACTACTTCTGGACTGTGTGCCATCAGTCACTGTCCATCTCCGTGTGAAGAAAAGGAGCTGCATGTAGCAGCGTGCCACTCTCCTCTCTGTTTCCTCTCTCCTCTCTCCTGGTGTTGGCAACCTTGCGGTGTCTAAGTGCGTGTCATGATGAGATATGGGGGCATGGGGCAGATAAGAAGAAAATGGAAATTGAGGAGGGATTGATGGGGGAGACTAGGGGATTTATTTCTTTTTAAGAAACATTTAATCATATTAATTTAAAAAGAAAAGCAGCAATTTGATCACATTCATTCCTTTGTATCAGCACATCCAGGTTACTGCACTAAGTCTGAGTTTACAGTGTGTTTGGTGAACGAAAGGCCAAATAGAGACTATGTATTGATGCAGGCACACGTGACCCTGCAGATCTGTGCCATTGCAAAAAAGCTACAAGTGATTGCTTGTCAGGCCACAGACATTTTCCATATCTATATATCTCTATATTTTCTACTGTAAATGCGCATGGAAGCCTATGAGAAAGACTGTGATGCCTCGAGAAGCTTTCTAGAATCTGAAGCTTTCTTCATGACATCACTTAAATAGTTTTGCAGTAGCAGCTCCCATAGAAAGAGCAACTCATGACAGCTCAACTTCTTGACTAACTTAAGAGTCTCATCCAGACAGGGTTCATTACCTCAGTGGTGTATGTATCAGAGAGTCGGTGACAGTAAGACCATGGAGGTGATTGATGGACAGAATGATGGATGGACTGGTTTAAAGGCAGGCTGATCACAAAGAAGGTCTGCTGGTGTCCTCCTCTTAAATGTTATGAATAATTCAGCTTCCAGACTTTCACGTCACACCTCTTGTCTTGTGGCTGTGGAGAAATATCACTGAGGGAAGTTGACATTTTGCCAGATGTCAGCACAGACATAGCAGCCATTTTGGAGTTTTACAAACGGGGGCCGTAAAATGAAGAGTTCCCATATCCCACATAAACTGTAGATGTCTGTGAATGATAATTGTGGTGACTAAACCTACATCTTAAAGGTCAGTGAATTTATTAGTGCTAATTAGGAGAAAGTACAGATGACTAATGCTGTTGTTTGTGGCAGAAATCTTTTATTATTTTGTCATGGAATAGATTTGGGTGTGTGCTGGTGTAGAATTAAGCTTTGTTGAAGGTAAGAGAAAGATTTGTAATATTTACTTTGGATTGTCTTCTCAAAACCAACAGGTACACGTAACCATTTCCATACATTTGTACATACTTGTGCACACATACTGTTCACCCACCTCACATCCACACACTGAGGTTCAGCTTACAGGAGAGATCCGAGTTGCCTTCAGTGGTAAAATTTAAATTTGTGTTCCTCATTTTGACCTTTTATATTAAATAAGCATGGCTGCCAGGAGACATTTTATCTTCATAACATCTTTTTCTGTTGCTCTCGAAGTCTGGGGACCATAAATTGAAAAAGACGGATTTATAGAATTAATCCACATTTGTTGTTACACAGTTCTGAGCTTGCAGTGAGTTATTGATCATTAGGAGTACTGTGGGCTACATCAATAAATAAAATTATTTATTTAACAGTTCCTAAAGGGAAGGAAATATTGGCTGGGCGGGTTGCAGGCTGAGCTCAGCATTTACTGCAAATACAATTTCTTTGACCTCCAGAAAAGCCCACACAGTAAAAACATGTTGTTTTTTTCCAAAAGTTGAAGAGAGTTTCGCTTGTAAGCAAACTGCTTAGTAAGGAATTTAGTGTGACATGCGGCCTCGGCCCGGAGTAAATTTTGTTCTTATTCACTTAGGAAAAGCCTGACAGACAGGCAGACAAACTCTCTCTCTCTCTCTCTCTCTCTCTCTCTCTCTCTCTCTCTCTCTGTTTTTCACACTCAGGAGGAACAGGTGGACTATTAACAACTTGTAATTTTACCTCTAAAGATCTATATCATCTCAGCATCTGTCAGCTCGAGGAGAGAGAACCTAAAACGGGAATGTTCAGAGCAAGCTGTTGAGATCTTCGTCTTTGTTTTTCACACCACGGAGAGGTTATGGAAGCACCGCGGCCGTATAAGCAATATGTGAGAAGTGGAGCAGAGAGCTGAGACTGTTAGCAGTGGCAGCAATATGCCTCAGCAGCAGCAAACTCAATCCATCATCTCAGAGCTGCTCGCTCACCTTGCACATAAAGTATATGATTTACATGATTAATATTTAGTTTTATGTGTTTCAGTGCACATTTGAGCTTCTCTCCTGTGTAACATGGGCTTAACCTTTAACATCACAGCAGTTTTTATACAGCAGTTTGTATTATTCTGTGTATTTCTGTGTCAAAAAAACTTCTACAATATTTCATAATAGTTTTACCAAACAAAATGTAAACAGCTGACACGCAAGAAGAGAAAGAAATCAGCAGGAAGTCATTTTGTCACAGCTATTTGGTGCAATAA
>CAFUXE010003094.1:289480-302186 GCA_903364295.1 Serranus cabrilla
GATGATACGATCACAAAAGACAGTTTTATATTCTTGTAATCACTTTGAGGGGTTTGAGTGACACCAGGGCAAAGTCAGGGAAGGCTAAGTTAATGCTTTGGAAATGAGCGTACTTAAATATTAATGACGTTCTAGCAGAAAGAAAGGTCATTCCTAAGACTAAGATGGAATAATAAGGGAGCTGATTGTAACATGGAGTAGTTGAGAAACATGTACCACAAGCTGAAACAATATCACTGTGACTGTAGTCCTGCTGAGTTTCATAGTAAACTGCATCAATTTTACACTTGAAGACAAGTCGTACTGCTCAACCTATTGTTATGTGTGTGGCTCTGTACACAGCTTTTAACAATTTAACAGAATAAGTCATGTTACAGTCAGAGTTATTCTCTGAAACTCTTTGATTGAACAGCCCTGTCTGCCCATTTTCAGCAAAAAAAAACATAAAAACATGATGTGCTCTGCCAGCTTTTGTATGTTTGTCCATTCACCCAACCCTAGCAGGACCCAGTGTTTTTAGATTTATATTACAGGGACTCAAAGTCAAGATATTTCAGCCTCTGTTTTGACCATAATTAATTTAATCTCTCTCTTGCGAGTACCTCAACTTAATGAAAGCACGGTGCCAAAGTGCATCTCCTGAGTGCGTCTGTAAGTGCGTCTCTTTGTTTGAAGAGAGCTTACAAAAATCTTCGTCATACTCTCCACATGTCAATAAAGTCCACAGTAACCTGTAACATTGTCCAAGTTGGGGGGACATGCAGACGGTACAGTAATCAAGATTTCTTTTTGAACTTGTCTGTTTAACAAATTTCCCTCCCACGATTTCTAAATTAATTATCGAACACAGACACATCATAAATTATTGCTAATAGCTTGCTCTTAAAGAGCCCCTTAATTGGTGTAATGTGTCATACTCGTAGTTTCGTGTCACTGCCCACCAGTAAGGACATATTAGAGGCAGAGAAATGGACGAGGGAAGGACAGGAAGCTGCCTCTTCTCTCCTGGAATTTATTTCTCTCTATACTCTCTCTCCCTCTCTCTCTGTTCCTCTCTTTCAGCCCGTATAATTTGCCCTCGATGTGTTTGGAATTACATGTCACATCAAATAAGGCTATCTGGCTTTTGCAGCCATATTGTGTGCGTGTGTGTGTGTGTGCGCAGTGGTACCACTACCACCCTCAGAACCAGACTCCCATTAAATGAATCTCTCTGGGTTGACTTTAGTGTTCAGAATGAGTAGCAGGGGGTTATAATATATCTGATAGACATACACTATGTCATTATCATTGACCTTTATTTTATCTGCATGGCCTTCACCCCCCCTTACTTCTGCAAGCATTTACAGGACGCAGAGGTATATAAAACCACTTTGTTTATATTTGGTGATATAGTTTGTTGAGATACAGTGCCGTGGAGGTGTTATTATGAGCCATTACTTTGGAGCAGGAGAGTTATTGCTGATTTAAAAGCGCTGCACACACAAGTTGGTGCTGCTGGTCAGCCATAATTTGGTGCATTAAGTATTATAAATGCACAGATTGTATTTATGCTTTATTACTGTGTTTAACTACTTAGGAAGCCTAAATAATGGATAGAAAATCTGCATTTTGATAAGCTGAATATAACTTCTAACTTGGTTTTTCTCATGCAGTGTCTGCAAGCCTGCACTCCCCAGTGAGAGCTAATGAGGGAATATGCTGCAGCAGCACTTTCAGCAGACTGGCTATTGTGTTAAGAACGGCATGTCTCATAGAAATGTTTCTATCCATAATTGACATATTGTGTGAATGGACTGTTTAGAATGCAAGCAGATGCTAAATCATAAGAAAAAAGCGTCTATATGATCATAATCAAGGCACTTTTCTCTGCGGTGGCTTTAGTTTGATCTCAGCAGCAGTAATTGTTGTGTTAGCGCGTCTTTGTGAGACAGTTAATGAGCAACAGTAGGCAAAACACACATTCGGAAAAACTTAATTGTTGAAAGTCTGTCTTCTTGAACGTATGCTGTACATCCTTTTTTCCAACTGTGAATTTGATTTGAAACGCTGGTCGGTGTTCATGTCGTAGACTTCAGAAAAACTCTTTATGATTCGCACTGTGAAGCAGACGAGTTTTAAAATAGAAACCAAGCAACAGCTCAGACACACACACTGACATACAAACACACTTAGAAAGGAAATAGCATTCTCATATTCGATATACTATATATCAAAGCAATCATGTCACTTCACTTTCATGCAAATAAAACGCAACAAATAGAAGTTATATGAGTGAAAAGATGAATAGTGTGAAGAAAGGAGAGGGATGTTGCTAATTGTGCTTCATGATTTTATGTGAAGCTAACACAGCCGTCAGCATAAAACCTTTATTGCTGCGGATTACAGGACAAGGACTTTTAGATTCAGTGAAGGCAGATTTCCCTTTTTTGGGTTATATTTGTAGATTGTTGCCTCTCTGCTAATGTCATTATTATGCATCCGTCCTTCTCTTTTCTAATAAAGTACTCTCTCTGTATTCCTCTTGTGATTTGTCAATGCTTGTTCTTTGATAAAGATGGGAAAGATGTTTCTTTCAACCTGCAAAGGGTAATACCTGCTTCAAATTAGCTCTATCTTTGAACAATTTGAATATATAATTGGAAAAAAACAGAAATTTGACTATAAAAATGTATATTCAATTGTGAAAAGAAAAGGAGTGGACTGTCTGAGATAGATTTACCTATACTAGTTTTGTCTGTAGTTTTGATTCACCTTTTCTAGAGATAATGCATAAAAATCCATATTCCAGTTGATCAAACTATAGTGTTCTTTTAGAAGGAATATTTGAACATCTATTTTGACCGTTCATACTGTTTCTACACAGATGGAATCCTGGCACCATGAGGGAAACAGGTCACAGCCCATGGTTTTAGTGCAGTCAGAGTTGTTTGCATACAAACGGTTAAAGCTGTTGCTTGTCTTGATCCTAAAAGCGCTTGTTATCAGCACCTATTCATGTGATCATCTCACTGCGGCTGCTGTGTCTTTCACCACTTGTCGCTTGTCACTTTTAAACCTGAACCACAGACCATTAAAAAGTTCTCAAAAGTGGTGGTAATGCTCGAGGTGCTGCATCAAACAAGCGTCGATTGCTAACCTCGGTGACACTGCTTTTTCAGGTAGCTGCTTCACAATAAAAGCCCTTCACTGTTGAAAGCTTTTGTGACCCTGCAACACCAGAGAAATATTTTGTTTGCATTAGTAATGCTTAACACAGCAACCACACAGCAGTGTGGTAGAAAGAAGGGAGAGTGCTAACTGTTATATGAAAGTAAGAATAGGAACGTATAAGTGACTCTGAAATCCAAACCAGAGAGGCTTTTATAAATGTTTTTTGTGTACATGTGAAGGGGTCAGCTCACATGATCACAGCTCAGCATGGTGCGAATAAAGTGTTTAGTACTGAACAAATGGAAAAGGGGCAAATATCATGTTACTCCCTGCTGACACAGTTATGCCTTTTTCAAGGTGCTGGTTGAAGTGTAGATGCTGCTGCTAGTCCCCTCTGTGTGTGTGTGTTTTTATTCCCAGTATAGTGGAATATTTTTATTTGGCTCCAGGTGAATCACTTCCCCCCTTGTGGTTTATGTGTTCAGAGAGTGCTATTTGCATGGCTGTCAGTGTAAATGTGCATGTTAAAAGTTTGAGGAAGGAGAGGGGGCATGTTTAACCTAACAGACAGACAAAACCTTAAAATAGATAGGTGTGGAGGCAAAGACAAATTGATGGTGAAGAAGAAGAAGCCGGTACAGCCTGAAGAGTTGAAGCAGCTTTGGGTAGTGAGCTGTGAAAAGGCAGAACCGGGGGCTGACTGAGCTGTTTTGTCGTCTCTCAGTGGGAGAGAGAGCTTTTTCTCTAGGCTCAAGCCAACTGAGCCACTTTGATGAACTAGGGGGCCTTTAGCTGTGGGTAATGATTTGGATCCAGCTGTGGATGAAGAAGTTTTTCTCCTGAAGCACGTGTGAAAAACAGCGCAGGCTCTGAGTTTTGACACGAGGGTATCAAAGTGTTTTCGGAGCTGAATGTCACATTGCTGTTTAGGGACCAGCACCACTGTATGCATGCATACGAGTTTGTGTGTGTGTGGTAAAACTAAATATGTTGGAAGCAAACCCCGCTTTTATTTTCACCAGATTTAAACCAAGCACATACACATCGCACATCTATCTGCCAAACTCCCATCTGTAGCGAATACGACATGCAACTGTGATTTATTAGTAATATCCGGTACTGACACGCACACTTTGATCATACAGCATTTTGATTGTAATTACGCCAACACTATGCCCTTGGAGGGAAAACAGCGTTGGAAGCTGCATTAGAGGGTTGTTGTGTAGGTGGGCGGAGAGGGGAATCATTTTCAGAGTACAACTCTCTATTCAGTATTTAACTTCAAACATTTGCTTGTGGGGCTAATTGAGGATGACAGATGAAGAGAGGCTAGCCTGCTTGCAGAGTGTAATTGGAGGCTAATTCTCTGCGATTTGTCTCATCTCAATGGGACAGATCAGCGGGCTGGGGTGGGGAGATAATCAGGTGAACAAATCACTGTAGTCTGTCTCTAAATTCCTGTTGAACTGCTGGACCTGATAAGCCGAGCTGATTATAGATGAGAGCAGCACAACACCGCTGCATGCTGCATCATTGTGTTCATGTGTGTGTGGATCAAAAGCCATCTCAGTTAGGCAAACAAAATGATTATGCCCTGTGAGATACACTCTGCACTGTGAAAGAGACGTTCTTGTTTGAGCAGTCATGTGTACTCTTCAGCGTGCATGCCTGTGCATACCCGTAGTGTTTTGACCTGATAACAGTAATGCTACTTGCCGTCCATTTTGTCTCATGTTGTGGTTTGTTGACGCATCACAAATAAGGATTTTGGAGGGATGAATACTTCATGAAGACCTACAGTCTTAAAGCCTCCTTAAATATTAGCATGTCGTTAACAGGGAGGGAATAGAGCGCAAAGAAAAGGAGCTGCACTAATAATATTTTCATTCTCAATGGTCCAGTGAAACACAGCCAACATGCAAACAGACACAGAGCCCACAAACACAGGGAGAACATACAAACTCCACACAGGAGGGCCGCAGGATTCACATGAAAAGAGAACGGAGTGAAATAAAAGTGATTCAGAGAGAAGAGGGTATGACTCAGTGAGGAGGAAGTGACTGTAATGTGCAGAAGGTCATTATAAGTTAGAATCTCTTGAGCTCCTTGTAAGACTCTGGCAGCTCAAGGAATGTGTCATTATTCACCTTTACAGGTTCTGCTGAAGTCAGGAAAGTGGCAAATGGAAAGAGCTGGACAGGAGACAAAATTAAGGGAAGAGGACAATTTGTGTCATTATGGATGGACCCTTATGCCCCTTCCCATAATGCCTCTTGATAGTTGATATATGGCCGATCGTAAAGAGAATCTCCCCCATAAAATCAGTGTTCGGAGAGTAAAGAAGATGGGTGATAGAAAGACGGTGAAGTCAAATCTGCCCAGCACTGAACACACAGAGCTTTTAGCAACTGGAACTTTAATAAGAGTTGGTGGAGACCAAAACAGAGCTTAAAGGAGAGTGATTGTGATCTTAGGAAAGGATTTTTAGTTTGTTTGTCTGTTTGTCAGCAGGATTAAGGAAAAAATATTACTATCATGGGTGTAGCATGTTTTGCTTTTGTAAATATTGCAAGTTTGAACATGGCCTTGCTGGCAGTCTGTGCTGTCTGAATGTCCATCTGGTTGGTCGTGCATTTGTTGGGCAGAAAGACAACTTCGAGGTGATGTTGTTCCGTATATACTGGATGTGGAAATAGGAAACTGTTTCCCACATCAATTGCGTACGCTGCCTATATGACAGCGTCGTGTTTGCTCCCTTTTCTGCTGCTCCCAAGTGGGAAAATAAGACAAACAAACAATTGATTGGGCTTGAAATAAAAGATTTCTTCTATTGCATATGCTCCATTTCTCTGGGGTATTTGTCCCATTTTCATGTTTGGATTTTCTTGTTCTTGTGGTTCTCTGTTGTATCATTTCATCATAATCTCGGGCTAATTTTTAATCCGCTGGGCTTCTGTTTAAGCAGGAACTTTCTGCCACAGTCAGTTTGTTTTACGAAATCAAGTTCTTTCTCGTGTTTGCACATCTGATTAATTTTCTACTGCAGCTTTGTTCCAAAATAGTTTAGTCAGTATTCAGTATTCACAATGCAGACAATTAACTAAACCCACAGTGTATTGGATGCACAACCTCATCTCCTTCGCAGTGTGGCTCATCATGAAGCGTTTACTGATTCCACTGTGAGTGTGGCAGCTTGTGCTGTTGATCTACGGCTTTCAAAGTCATGATTGAGAAACAGGGCCTTATTGATTATCTTCTACACTGGAACAACTGGGGTTTTTTTGTAAATGATGAAACGCAAAAAGATATCAGTGTAAAATGTTTTGTATCTGTTGAACACACAACTTTTGCAGTGGAGTTTTTATCTTTCTACACTTCTGCCTTTTCTTATGGGTTCTCTCTTTCTTTGTCTCCTTTCTCTCACTCAGCTTGTTTATCTGATTATCTCCTCTCTGATTATGATTCAGTTTTATTCATCGCTCTCTCCAGTCTGGCTTTTTATCCTCCACACTCCATGCGTGTTCTCTTCTTTTCTTTGAGAAAGTTCCAGTTTTTTCATGTATTGAACCCCTTAGATGAATCTTAAATTATTTCCCATTGGATGGTTGACAGTGAATCAACACACCAAAGACCTCTGGGATTCTGCTGATAATTATTTGCATGTATTTCACACATACTTGAACAAAGTGGTTTTCTCATTAATATCGCACCAGTTCTTTGTTTCATTAGCTTCTTATGCACTGCTTTGAATCTTCATTAGACCAAACAAGTGCAGTAACCATCTGCCCACTTTCTCCTTTCTCATTTGAATGCAAGCCCAAACACAATTATACTGTGTTTATGAAGTTTTTGGCCTGATATTTATGGATAATCAGCTCCTTTTTTGTAAATTGCACCAATGAAAAAACATGTAGAGAGATCTTTTATATTTACAGTGTGTCTGTGACTTCATGCAGTAACCAGATGTGTTTATCTTCCTGCCTGTGAAGCAGCAGAGAAACATCACCTGAACAAAAATCACCAAATCGAACAGCTGTGACCATTTTTAGTGATAATTACCAAAACATTTCAGTTTTATTTGTCACCATTTTAGTCCAATCAGTGTCCGTGCTGAGAATGAATATGGATACACAAACAGTTTAAAGCCTGCAGTGGTCTCTGCCATTAATGTTACACTTTTTGCATGTTTTTCCCCCCAAAATGTTCCTCTGTCTTGTTCTTCCCACGCAGGGTCTTCATGTTTTTACCTTACCTGTTATCTTCAGGGTCATGCGATGTGGAAGCACTCACAAGGAAAATATATTCACCTCCAAATAAGACACTTATGTGAAAAGGAGCACATTTTTTCCCATGCAATGAGGGATTACAACAAAAAATTCAGGAAGCTTTGGTTTCAGTTTAAACAAAATAAAGTGGTTTAGCTGCAATTCACTTAATTGTTTGATCTATAAAATGTCATAAAACGGTAAAAAAAACGGTCCATTCAGTTCCTCAGAGTCTCGGGGTCTAAATTTAAAATGTCTTGTTCTGTCAGTCAAAACCCCAAACATATAATTTTAAGTATGACATAAATTAGAACAAATCTGACAATATCCATATTTGACAGTAATTTTGAAAACAACATTTTTTTTTGCTATTTTTGAATAAAAAAAATAACTTGACCCATGGGAACTGAGGTTGGGATCCAACCTGTTCGCAAATCTCAGCTGAGCGATGGTGTAATCATAGATTATCATTTGATAAATGACCATGTGCTCTACAGACTTTACTGCCTTCTTGTTGTTCCTGCTTTAATTATTTTGTATAACAGCAATCGCACAATTCAAAACACTTCAAATGCAGGCCCACAGAGATCTTAAAAGTAAACTAAAAGATTTCCTGTTCAGGAATGGTAAGGTTTAGGCACAAAGAGCACGTGGCTATAGGGTTAGAGAAAGATCTCTTCCCTCAGACTGGGCCGTCGGACCAAAGACTTACATAGTGTAGCTTCAAGTAAATGTGTTCAGTCAGAGAACTGGTGGAGGAGTTTTGGGATGTGAAGTCTCTGCAGGAAGATGAATCTCTTCCACACTGTGACCAGTAGTAACTCCGCTGCCAGAGTACTTGAAATGTTAAACTGTTTGCATTTGTTTACAGTCTCTGTTATGTGGGACTTTATTATGCCACTTCTAAATATAATTGTGTTGCCATGGCGATGGTCTACTGGCCAGCGCATTTGATTTGACATTCAGATGAGGATGCCTGTCGCAACTGCAGCTGGTTGTTGTGTGTTGTGAGTGTTTGGGTCTGACAGTCTGTTAATGAATGTAATTCTTCACACTTAAGCACTTTGGAACAGGGCAGCTCACAACCACAGACACACCTCTGCTCATGTGCACAGAGAGATGCAGCGCTGGATAGGAGCTGGCTTCTCTGCTCGTGTGAGGAACTGATGTCAGATAACGTCTTCAAACCTGAGAGATAACGCAGACGATCACTGTCGCTGAGATTCAGATCAAATTTCATGCGGCGGATTTGTTGTTTTTGAGTGGTGGAACCAAAGAATGTTCAAACTTTTAAATCTTGTGACCTCAAACAACATTGTCAAACTGATCATGACCTTATATTCTACCGCTCGTGTCTGTTTTGTGTAAACTGAGCCAGCAACATGCTCACTCAGCCAGGGATCACACAAACATCAATTGTAACACAGCTATTTATGCACAAGGCTTTTACACACACGCACACACACACATACACTTACAATCAAAGCCCTGCTCTCTGCCCCCCAGGTGTGAGTGACTGTAGCAATCTCAGGTTGGAGTAGCTGTCTTGTAGTCATTAAAATGTCAGCCGTGTGCTGACATTTTCGCATTTCCCATTTACGTAGACGCGGAAAACAGACTCACGGTGAAGCTCGTACACTCACTGCAAAGAGAATAATGTAAGGATGCATGAAAGTCACTTATTCTGTCCCACACTGTGAGGCTCTGTGTTGTATGGATCGTGTCCACCTTTTGATGTCCTCTCAGTTTGACAACCAAACTCTGATTTATTTATTTGTTTTCATCATCTGCATTATTTTCTGCTTGGTCCCGTCTGTAATGGCTGGAGAGTCGCCCTGAAAAGCCCTTTAAGCCCGAGTAAACAGACAGAGAGACGAGAGGGGAAGAAGAATCCTTGGGAGCAGATAAGAGATGAGCCCTCAGCAAGGCAAATTTCATTCTGGGGTCTTGTCTATCGACATGCCCAACAGATTTGTGAGGGTGTGATTGTAATGCATTATCTGGTGAAGGCAGTCAAAGGCAGGATTACAAATAGCAGGCAGCGCCCCATTATCACAGCCGGTCCAGAGGAGCACAGGAGAGTCAAACTGGCACAGAGATGCAACCAGAACACATAGTGCACAGAAAGAAAGTAAGAGAGGACAGAAAGGACTTTCAGAGTCAGCTTGAACCGCTGCATCGACGCTGAAGAGGACTTCTTCAGAATGTTAATTACCTCTAGCAAGGAGGTGATGAGTTTAGTGCGGTTTGTTTGTGTGTTGTTTGTCTGTCAGCTGAATTACAGAAACTCGGCATGATTTTCATAAGACTTGGTGGAAAGGTGTAACAAGTGCCATGGAAGCATTTCAATTATTTTTCACTTTCATGAGCATCGTCACAGAGGACTGCACTGGGATCCCATGGGACAAAACACATCTTGTGGGAACGGGCGGTTTTAGCTTTTCTGCAAGAAGTCAAAAAATAAAGTGCAGGTCCTGGGATTTAGCTAGTAACCATGGATGAAGTCAACAAGTTGAAAAGAAGATTAAAGCGAACTGCTCTCTGTGTCTGTATCAGCAGAACTCTGTTATAAAAAACAAGGAGATACCAAAGGGCTGTAATGACAGACCAAATGCACTGATAACTTAGATTCACCATTGTAACTGAAGCTGTTTAAGCATCTGGCAAACACTTAATACAAAGTATTACCGGACCAGACACCACCATGTCTGTCTTTAACATGAAATTGACAGAAAGAGACTGACATTCTCTTCACAAACACCACTTTAACACAACGCAGTGTTTTCTACAGTTACTGTGGTGTCTTCCTGATTTAAGCAGCTTTTCTCTCAAAACTTTTTCTGAATTTATCATTTTTTTAATGTTTTGTCTCTCGATGTCTCCTGTGCAGCAGTACAACCCACGCCCTGAATTGTTAGTTATGCAATTTTTACCAATACAGAAACTAAAATCCATGCAAAAATCATTTTAATAAACTCTGCAAGGCTTGTATGCATTGTCAGAATGATTGCGTGATTTAAGAAAAAGTCCTGCACGTGGTCGTGTGTTGGTGGAGGTCTGCGGTCTCCGATAGCTTTTGTCATGTTGCTCAGACTTTTTCTTTAATTCCACTTTTTTTATACGCACTCAAATTACTGTTCTTTTGTCCTCAAAATACATTACCTCCAAAAATAAATACATAATTCACTCCCCCACCCCGTTAGTGTCAGTTCAGCTTCTGCATGTTGCCTTTGCCGTCAGGTGAAACCGGTTTTGTTTGGCAGGTTCACATTTAGGCATCAGTTACATTGTGATTATAATTGTCAGTTTGCCTGATGGCAGGATGAACACTATTGTTATTGCGTGAAACAATCCAATCACACATGAGATGTTGTGGCACTTTATGACTGCTGCATTGAGTCCAGGCAGAGGAGAAAGTAGGTGGCTTGATGTGCACATGAATTTCCAGTGTTTAAAACCTCACTGCACATTGTTGTGCTGTCTGTCTTACTCAGCCAAGTGTCAGAAACACTAACTGAAGCAAGGACTAATATATGCTACTTTTGTAATGTCTTGACAGTTTGTAACTTGTTCTTCAGGCATTATACTTGTTCAGCAACTCAATATCAGCACCACTGACCTCGGCCACAGTGATTATCATCATTATTACTGGGCCTCATGGACGCGTGCGCTCCCAGTCATCTATCAGTGCTGCACAAACAAAGCTATGTGAGGCACACACGCTCTCGCCCACATCACATTACCCTGTCACACATATAATTAGTGGTGTACAGTCTACTAACACACACGCTGTAACAATGGAGAGAAGGAAAAAAGCAATAAGGCATTGTGAATTGAGCAAGCAGACTGCTCAAGGGAGATAAAGTCAATTTAATTCTAATCAAACCAAGAGGATGCCATGCATACACTTATGGGGAAGTAGAAAGGGTGTATATATGTGTGTGGGTGTGGTTGATTGGGGTCTGGGGGAAGAGTTGATGCAGGCGCTAAAGAAAACACAATGAAACTCCAGGTGCAGTTGAATTGTGCTGCCAAGTCAACAATAAACTAGCTCAGTCCAAAATGAAGTGACAAAAGTAAACAGGACACATACTGGTACATAAAACAAAGAAAAAGGTTATGGGTGTGTTGGAAAGATTGGTCTTTCTTATATATTAGCTGATAAAACAAAGGGGAGGAAAAAGTTTCAACGCTGCTGCAAGAAAATAAGCAGACTAGAACCGATAAACACTGATATTTTCAGTAAGTTGTATAACTGCAGAGAGTTTGGAGGCCTGCCCTAAAGCCCTGCACTATCTCTGGAGGAAATATAGAGCCTGCAGCCAGAATGGCTTCCCAGTCACACTGTTGTGCCTTAATTAACACAGGGCTGAGTTGAATCATGGTCTCTAGCTGTGTTAAATTCCAGCAGCAAAAGAGGCATTATATCTGTGCCAAAGAATCAATCTTTTGACCCATTGGCATTGTGTTTCTGCTGCTGATTAGCATTATGTTAATCAAGGATGCAGTGCAGATTATTGCAGCCAGACAACGAAGAAAAGGGACACAGAAACAGGGCAGCGTGCACTGCTGGCGCTCATAAGCAGGCAGAGAGTCATGCAACCCACAGCCGAGGTTGTAAGCCACCCACATCCTTACATATCGAGTCTTGTAATCAGTTAAGTAGATAAAAGCCTGAACAATAGCAATTATACTGAATTAACCAGAAAGCAGAGTTCACATCAACAGGGAAAAAACATGGTAAAAACATGAAATTTGAAAAGAGGTGATAAATTCTACCACAAGGACAAAGCAAGTCCAGCTTCATGTAAGCAACAGCTTTCACATTTTATCCAGGAACACACAGATGAACCGTCTCCAGCATATCATCACTCATTTGTATTCTGTCAATGAATTTTTCATCGTCATTGACAGAAAGGTAAAAGTAGCACTTCAACCTCGTCCATCTGTGAGTCAGTTTTGTCTCTCTGGATTTGGAATATAACGGATATCAAAGCTGGCTGTGTGATAGGGAAGATATAACCCTCCTACTCACCTCCATGCATGAGCGCACACATGCAGACGTACTGGAATGCACACAGAGTTAACCCTGCCTTAGGCATCGGTCTTTAGCTCACATACCCCACACAGAATCACAAGTTCAGCTCATGTCTTTTTATCTATCTTTTAAATGGCCAACCCAACCACCACATCGACACAACCTTGACAGACCTAATGCTTTATAGAACAGCTCCTGCTTGGCTTTGCAGTTTCTCACGAATGCCGGGCAGTGCAGATGGTCGATGACC